>JAWDGP010001628.1:715000-717500 GCA_033675545.1 Elysia crispata
GACGTTTTCAGAGTGGAAATTTCGATAACTCTATCATAACGATAGAATCGCACAATACAGCTGAGCTCTTTATGACGAGGAAACAACCTTTGTTAGAAGTAAGGACATGTTCACCGGAGCATGGCGGTCGCGTCCGTTTCTTGCTCGCACCTGCGCACTCGTGCATAAACGCCCTTGGTGATTTCTCCTCTGAAATGGGGGATTCGACGTATGTGTGTGCGTGTGCTTGAGCGTGTGTGTGGGAGTAGAGAGCGATTTATGCCGTGATGTGCATTGCTTGTTAATTCTATTTTTTGGGTGGGGAACTAAAAAAGTTGCTATAAAATACTTCTTGTGTATTGCACTGTGTTGTGACACTGACATAAATCTTTTGATAAAAATTTATTGCTAATAAAGAAGCATTAATTATCTGTTGAAAAGCTATAAATTTGTTTCTTTCAATCTTTCAATGCCAGAATGTTGCTACAATCTTTATTTGTTTTCAACTGCAATAATAAGGAATAATGAGTAACGAAAGTATAGCTCTTATTGCGTGTTGTGTATTGTGAGTCAAACTCGTCATCTAGCGTGAGAATTGGAACATTTCAGAGGGGATATGTTTCATAGCTCTCAGGTTGTATGGAATCAGTAGTGACATCACACTTTTCCTCCAATTGTTAGTCATACTCAAACACCGAAAAGGTCCGTCTCTCTCTCTTTCTCTCTCTATCCTCTCTCTCTCTCTCTCTCTCTCTCTCTCTTTGTCTCTGTCTCTCTGTCTCTTTCTCCTTCTTTCTCTCTCTCCCACTCTCTCTCTCTCTTTGGCTCTTTCTCTTTTTCTCTTTCTGTCTGTATTCCTTCTTTACTCGTATCTACACTTCCTGGCGCGACTTCATTAAACACCACAATATGAAAGAATTTGAAGGCATCTTTAAGTTTTCAACTAATTTTTTCCCCGTACCTTCTTACTATGTGACTGGTCATAGTAAAAAATATATAATATTAGTCACGATGGAGATTTGAAGTATTCCGAAAGAATGCCCTAATAAAAGTATTGCTGTTATATTTGAGTTTGTAAAACTTTCGAAAGGAAGATGAAATCGTCTTAGGTTACACATGTGGAAGTCTTTATGAGATTTGGAACCGAGTTTTCTTAGCTCTTGAAAAGAATTAGTGACGATGGCCGACCTCCAAATTCACTACAAAACTGTTCGGCACGCCAGTATTGGCATTTCACTTTCACTCAGATGCACAAAAATTCTAAACAATTCTTTTTGTCGTTTATAGGAAAAAAAAGGTTTCATTCTAGTACTCCAGCAAACATTTAATATTTAATGTTTAAAATTTGTTCCAGTTGTGGCGTTAAACTATGTAAAGTTTCAACGGTAATTTTATCTGGCCCCATTCACTTCTCCATTCTAGCTTTGTTTAGAACGGATTTTTATACTAAAAACAAGAGAATAGGATATCCAGTTCTTTCGGAGCATAATTATTTGGCAGTTATACCTATTGTATTGAAAGTAAAGGAAATTGCTCGGGTGCAAATCTAATTTAACCCTTTGTTGCCCAAAAGCACGCGCCAGGCTTAGAATCTGTCAATGCCACAAGATCTGTTGAGCCGTCACAGCTGCTATCGTTTTCAGACAACACAGGTGGACAGCGGTTATTAAAACCCAATCTTCGGGGACTTCCAAATAATATTGTTTCGCTTGATTTAGTAGGGTAGCCGCGTCGCGTGGCAAATACAGGCTTAAAACACCTTTAGGGCACACTACTTCAAGCATGGTGAATCTTGGCAGAATACAATGCCGGTTAATCCCTTTGTAACAAGGCCAGGAGATGTGCTTTGATTCCTTCTAATAAATTAGGCCAAGTTTGCGAACAAGAAGCGCCGAGATTTTTTTCTGCTTGTTGATGTTGATATGGGAATGGCAGCTGGCGCCACAAAGAAGCGGAAATGCGCTTCGCACACTATTTCTCGCATACCCTGATTTGAGTCACTTCTACGCACGCGCAATAAAACTGGCAATAAAAGATTGTGCTTTTTTTAAAGGTTGTAATTGTTTAAATATCGTTTTCATTGCCTTTTAACGTTAAGGTTTGTTGCACAACTGAAACAAATGAATAATAATATATTATGTCAAGTGTCTGACAGGATGATACAAAGTAATGCGCAAGGGGAAGGCAAAGAGAAAGAAAATATGAGAACGACAGACAGCGGGATATACAGACAGAGAGGCAAGCAGACAAACGGAGAATAAGTCGGAAAATAAGAAATCAAAGGCAAGAATGATAGACAAATACAGATTTACAAAGAGATACAAAGAAAAAGTTTTAATAATAATAATAAATAATAATAAAGTGCATTTATATAGCGCATATCCAAATGATTAAAATGCTCTATGCGCTTTACAAGAAAAAGAATAAGATAGAAGCAGGCTAGACGGCCTGAACATACATACATAACATACAGAATGACGCACATAGCATAAAGAATAACATACATATTATATAAAAAATA
>JAWDGP010001628.1:722500-755000 GCA_033675545.1 Elysia crispata
TTTAAACAGTTGATTGAAAAGTTGAAAGAAAAATATCCTTTATTAAGCCTGTGCAGCGAGTAAGCTGATCACGTGACATTAACCGAGCCCAGAGCTGTGGCGAGGGATCAGTGCTAGAGGCTGGTCTCCATCGTATTGATGACGGACAGCTAGATTGATTGGGAGTTAACCGAATCACTCGCTGGTAGGATGATAGATGGCACATTTCCTGCCCGTCTTGATTTTAAATGTAACATGTTTTATCATCTTATTCGGGTTTTATCAGTCTCCTTGCACCACACCGCACTCACATTATTATCATCTCTACCACTATGATTTTCATTATCATCAGCATCACATCATCATCATTATCATCATCATCATTAGAAGATGACGAAGAGAATGTAAAAGAAGAAGAAGAAGAAGAAGAAGAAGAAGAAGAAGAAGAAGAAGAAGAAGAAGAAGAAGAAGAAGAAGAAGAAGAAGAAGAAGAAGAAGAAGAAGAAGAAGAAGAAGAAGAAGAAGAAGAAGAAGAAGAAGAAGAAGAAGAAGAAGAAGAAGGGGGAGAAGAAGAAAAATCGCGAATCTTATCACCATCTTTAATGTTCTTTTCCTCATCAACTTCATCCTCACCATCAACATCACCATCATCATCATCAGCCTCATAATCAAAAATACAATCATTTTCACTGTCCAACACCAATGGTATATTAACATAAATGATTTCAATTTTGAACCCTAGCAATAGAATTTAAAAATTATGAAGGAAAAAATGTTCAAAACTAATGTTGTATCGGCGTTTTTTCTGTTCTTTGTGTCTCATAGTTCCGTCTCTCTATCTCTCTGAATGTCTGTTTTAAGTCAGTGGATTTCTCTCCACCAAATCATCTTTCCTTCTCATTTTCTTGCTCCCTCTTTTTCTAGTCCTTCTTTCTCCTTCCGTCTTCCTCTCCTTCACTATTCCTTTCATTTTCTTCTTTTCAATCAATATTCTTCACATCTCATATTTCAACTGGCATCTTCAATTTTATCAAACGCTACTTTGTCTTCTATCTGAAGGCCTAAATGATGATTTGCTTACATTTCCATCCTTTTCTACTTCTGATAGAAGTAGCCTTCAATATGCACGTAACTCTGCCTAACAGATTGGGAAAAAAAATAATGAATTTAATCCATAGCTTTGCTTCAAAACCTCTCTGCTAAGATGCAGCTTCGTGCACCAGTTTGCACAACTTTGTTAGCTCCAACATAGATTGGGGGCAGATGAAAGAAAACAGGGAAATCCAGACAAACTCAGGAGAAAAGGTTGCACGGAAATACATACAGCAGGACTACAGAGAGAGCAAGGGCTGGCTGAATGGGTAAGCAAACACACAGAAGATATCTAAATACCAGAGGAAAGAGGCATAATTCCTTTTCTAATTTTTCCTCAAGGTTGATTTCGATCTCTTTTTATCGTATCTAAGAAATATTTTGTCTTTCATCTTTCATACCTCCGCTTAACAGACTTCTCTCTCTCTCTCTCTCTCTCTCTCTCTCTCTCTCTCTCTCTCTCTCTCTCTCTCTCTCTCTCTCTCTCTCTCTCTCTCTCTCTCTCTCTCTCTATCTATCTATCTATCTATCTCTATCTGATTTTATTTCTCTTTTCCCTCTCTATTCCTAGTCCAATTTTTTCCTCTCTCTATCTTTTCATCTATCTTTTTTCCATCAATTATTAGCCAGTAGTAACTTCTTGGTATACCCTCTTCTTTCGACTCTTTTTGATTTCTCTCTTCTCCATCTGTCTATCTATTTATCTACCTCTCTTTGTTCTATTTTCCATCTCACTGGCGCTCCCATCTCTTTCACTTTTAAATAAATATCTGGTACTAAACATAAGTACGCGGGTAGGTATAAAAATAGAAGGAAATATAGACAGATAAAATAATAACCAAACCGATCGACATTAAAGAGACTGACGTTCAGACGAAAAGATAGGTAGCTATACAGACAGGTAAACAATACTTACGTAGACAGAAATATCGCGAAAAGACAGTCAAATTAGGCAAAAAAAAAACAAAAAAAAAAAAAAAAACAACAAAAGTTATGGCTCGCTATCAAGCATTTATGAACAGAAAATAAGTAATACCGGATCGGATTATTTTCGCTCGTCACGCATGTCACTTAGCTCTAGCCTAACGGGAATTCTCCATGGTACCAAAAAGCACCACACTTCAAACAGTCAGGAGAGCAGGTACTTATAGAGTGTTAACTTGCACGTCTTCCATTTTGAAGCTGTCTAAATATGTACTTTTATTACCTTTGGAACATATGGGGGAAAAATGAAATACCTGAATAAACTGTATATCCTAGGATAGACTTGACAAAATAAATCTTTTTTAATTAGAATTTATCAGTTACAAGGGAAGAAATTTTTGCATGTGAAATAGTATTCTAAAGACGTGAATATTTACAGGTTTGTGTGGGAGAATAAACGAAGTTAAATCTTTACTTTCAAAGGCATAGAAATAAATAAAAGCGTAAAACTTACTTAATTCTTGATTTGATATTCTAAAATTCATGTTCAAATTGAAAGCCAAATCAAGGGAAAGAAGAAACAAGAAACAGTTTCTTCAATAATCTTTCTCTGTTTCCATGAATTAGAATATTTTACCAGTTTCTTTCTTGAGAAGTTTTACCCAGACCCCGACCCCACTCTAAAAAATATAATGTAGCGAAATAGACAAAAGGGTCTAATTTATAAGTGGACAATGATTACAGTGTAAGGATTAATTTTCTGTACCCGCCTTTGCACAACTTATCTTTTCCTCCTTCTTCACAGAAAAAACGTCAATCAGTTCACATTCATCTTAGCTTGCTTTTAGAGCATTTTTCATTTAAAAAATAATCGTTAGCCCCCCCCCTTTTTTTCCTCCTTCTCTGTCTGTCTGTCTGTCTGTCTGTCTGTCTGTCTGTCTGTCTGTCTCTCTCTCTCTCTCTCTCTCTCTCTCTCTCTCTCTCTCTCTCTCTCTCTCTCTCTCTCTCTCTGTGCTATATCCCAAATGCCCTTTTCAGCTACGACCTTCTACCAGATTTATATGTCCATTCTAGATTTGGCGACATTATGTTGGCAAACATTTTTTTTTTTTGATCATCTTCAATGACAGCTCATTTCTGATCCTTGCTAAGCGCTATATAAGAACTAAGCTTGTATAGTTCTCCCAAACTCTCTCTACCCAGAAACCACCTTCCCTTGTCCCATATCGCTCTCTTCTCTGCACTTTGCACTCATTCGTCTAAAATTCGACCTCTGAATCATTCGCCCTTTGATAATCTAACTGCAGCTCTTTCTTTTTTCCTTCACCCTACTTCTCTTCTTGTCTTCAAAAGGAATTGGAGATACTCTCTTGGGCTGTTTGACAATACAAACAAATTTGCTAATTTGCTAACCTGTAGCTATACCTGGCGGTAGTTGGCTTCTTTTATTCTTGCTTTTTTTTTTTCTAATACCTGTTGCCAAAAACAATTTAAAAAGATACCACCAGCATCTAGACTTTGCTATCTCTTGACATGATTTATAGTTTAGCTGCATCTACAATTCGGTTGACATTTTCCGTGCATTCATCAAATCTCTTGTCTTCGCAACGGTCTAATCTCGACTCTCCTGCATTAGGAGATAAAATAACGCTTTCAAGAATTTTTTTGGGTGTGTTTTTTCGGTATGTTTGCCGGCAAGTTGGTTTACACAACCTTGGCAAAATTGACAAAAACGTATCTGCTTTGATGGGTCATGAGTTATATTTTTATAAGTTTGCTTTATTAGGTTAGGCTTGCATGAAAGCAGTATACGTCAAGATTTTACAAAAGTATATTTTAGTCAGTAACTCCTTTTACGACCAATTCTATTGTTGTTGTTTTTTTTGCATGTCAATTATAGCTTTTCTAAAGTGTAAAGAACTGCCGGGTAAATATAAGCGTTCCTTTAAATCAGGTAACCTGAAGGTCAATGTTGTACCGAAGTCGACTAAGATAGAGAATATTGCTGAACTCTTGAAAGGAAGTCACAAATCACCGAGAACATTCTGTTGGTCCTATGAATCGAAACAAAGACAAATGAGCAAAAAAAAAGTATTAGAAAACCAACCCAACACTTACAGACATGTGGGAACTTGAAAGCTGTCTCTTTGAGATAAAAACAAGTTAGAGAGTTTAAAAAAAACAACCATGATAAGCTTTATTACATAATGAACAATTCTTTAACTGAAAACGAAATTAGCATTATTTAAAGTCAGCACATCGGTTGACACGCAGTTAGAGATGAGGTTTACTTGAACTTTGATACAGACTGACAAGCGTCACCTTCACTGCCTTTCCAAGGAAAAATAACCTTCACAAAATTAAAATAAATCACGACGTCATTTGTCATCCTTGTTCATTCTAAATCATGCAAAGACGGTTCAAGGTAAAGTGAAACCATATGAGTTCAAACAGTAGCTAAAACAATAGGTTTTGTCTCAAACATGTTCCGAGCCATCTTCGCAAACATTAGATTTCAGAATATAATACCAAAATTATGTCCAGCCTCCAAGCGAAATAAGTTTTTTTTTACCATGTTGCGACCACTTTTTTTAAATTTGAAAACAAAAAAGTGTCAAGAACAATGCTGAAATAAAGGCCTGGCAATCAATGGTTAAAAAAAACCCCCAGATTTTGTTCACCAGTCTGCAGCGCTTAAGGATGCGCCCGTCTGTCTGTCTATATATCATGTAAACTGTCAGTCTAGGAATTCATCTCTTTATTTCCACCACTTTCTCCTTAACTCTCCCTTTCTCTACGTTTGAGCTTCCGCCCTCCTCTTTGCACTCTTCCCTCCTTCGGTCTCGATCAAGTTTTTCTCCTTAAATTTCTCCTTTTCTATGATCAACACTACATCTCTCTCTCTCTCTCTCTCTCTCTCTCTCTCTCTCTCTCTCTCTCTCTCTCTCTCTCTCTCTCTCTCTATCTCTCTGTCTGTCTGTCTGTCTGTCTGTCTGTGTCTCTCTCTCTCTCTCTCTCTCTCTCTCTTTCTCTCTGTCTGTCTGTCTGTCTGTCTCTCTCCATCTTTCTTTTTAACTTCCTCCATGTGTGTTTTATATTTATCTCTTTGGAAACATATTTCTTTCTCCATCGTTTTTTTTTCTCTTTATCTACCCTATTTTCTGTGTTTGCTCTGTTATTCTTCAATATTTAGATATTTTCTACACCCTATCTTTCTTTCTCTCTCTCTGTATAACAAAAAGCTTTTCCTCTTTTGTGCCCATCCATCCCTTTATTTATTCCCTCTAGGTTCTATCGCTTTTGAAATCTACGACCTCTGTTTTTGTGTCTTCATTGCTCAGTCTTGTACCTCACTGTCAGGCATCTCTGTTTTTTTCTATTTCTGTGGCAATTAAAGATAAATCTCATCAAAATTAAATCTTATATCTGCTGTTTTGATGGTTTAATGATGGTTTAATCTTTATTTGTATTCTCCTTTCTTTGTAGATGAAGGAGACATATTTTTATGAATCCCAAAGCACCCGATGAAAGTATTTTTCATACTCTAAATTATTTTCTCAAAACTAAACAAAGTAGCACCGCGCCACACCCTAAACACAGGACAAAAACCTGTCGACTAAAACAAACAAAGATGTCAGCTATTTGAGACATCTGAGCTAAGCGGCGAAGTGCCAATCAATTTTGTTTTGTAGCAATCAAGAACAAGTGGACATATTTATGAAGTTGATATTTCCTGACAGCGAACAGAAAAACCAAGAAATACGTTGCAGATAAGCACATGAAGGAAGATAGAAATAGATTTGTTAAGAAATTTGTTGAAACGTCCAGCTTTGGTTTGAACTTTGTACCTTTTGTTAAAAAAGTGACGCGGTTAAGAAATGTTGAAGATAAGTAAAGGTAAAGACTGAACGATCTACTGTTTCTCCTATAATAAATAGCAGTGAAAGCTTCATGAGGCCATACCATAAATTAATAATCCGCAACAGTAAAATTTAATCAAATGGTCAATAGTTTTGAGGCAGAGTTTACTGTTTAATGCATTTGGCACCTTTTATTTATTTCGGCTGTGATGTGATCGTAAAGGTTTTTCACTTTTACTTTTTGTTTTTATTTAATTAAGTTAATTAAGATCACAAGGTGTGCCAAACCTAAACCCAATCATTAACTTATCTTTATCCTGCCTATTTTTCACTTATTTCATTCTTTCTCTGTCGCAAAGTGAAGATTCCATCAATACTGGCTGATATCACTTCACACCAATGAGAGACGTGTCAGACAGAAAATGCAGGAACTCGAGATCAAAGTTCTAGGGCTGTATTCATAATATAGCTTAGACCCCGAAAGCTGACTAGCTTACTGTAAAAACTGAAGTGTTTTGTCTTAAGGCCTGTTTATGCGAATTTTTGGGTGCAAAATTGTAGCCTGAAGACCCGACTAGCCGGGCGCTGCACTAAGGATTCTAATTTTGGCGTAAGTCTATCTCTTCCCCAACATGTTGATCGGTTGAGAGGATGAAGAATTCAGTGCGTTAGAGAAAAACTCATCGGACTCACAATATAACCACACCGACACAGAAGAAGTATGAAAGTACGAGGAATATATTTCTGTTTGCTTTGTTTTTATTCTCTAGATTATCATACGTATCCTCATATTAATATTTATTGTGTATGTGTAATTCAGGCTTTTATCCCTTATTATATTAAGCGTTTTTTCAAATCTTCGAATCTGTTCTTATATTTCACAGTTTAAATCGAGTTTCAGTAGGAGAGAAATACAATTTTAAATGTGGAATCTCAAATTGATGTTTCTTTTATTGTTACAAATAGAAGCAAAGAAAGAGAGATACAGATAGATGGATAGACAGAGAGGGGGTGAGAGAGAAAGAGAGAGAGAGAGAGAGAGAGAGAGAGAGAGAGAAAGAGAGAGAGAGAGAGAGAGAGAGAGAGAGAGAGAGAGAGAGAGAGAGAGAGAGAGAGAGAGAGAGAGAGAGAGAGGATGGGGGCGATAAACAGATAGGAGCATAGTAAATACAGCCTGAAATAGACTGTTACATGCATTGAGCTTGAGATACAGAGAACTAAACAAGGGACACAGAGAAAGGGAAGAGGAAAATAAATTACGGTAAGGTGCACTTCTGACAGATACTTTTCCTTTAACATATAAAAGGATGGGAAGGTACGTTTAAATATTATTACTATCCGGTTTTACTATCAACTAATTATGATCTCAAAAGAGCATATTTTCTAATATTAAAAGGATAAGGGTGATGACTAGCGAAAGAGATCGATCTATGGTAACCAGTTGTAGTACATGCTTGGTTCACGACTTGAAAGTTTCGTGCCTAGTGGCACTTGTCAGGTGACGACAGCTAGGAAAGTAGATAGATTCCTAAGTAGATGGATAGATAGATAGATAGATAGATAGATAGATAGATGAATAGATAGATAGATAGATAGATGATAGATAGATAGATAGATGAATAGATAGATAGATAGATAGATGATAGATAAATAGATAGTTAGATAAATAGATAGATAGATAGATAGATAGATAAATAAATAGATAGATAGATAGATAGAGGCAGATAGATAGAAACAGAATCAGAGAACAACAATAAAAAGAGGCAAAGACACAGAAACAGAATCAGAGAACAACAATAAAAAGAGGCAAAGAGATAAATAGATAGATAGATAGATAAATAGATAGATAGATAAATAAATAGATAGATAGATAGATAGATAGATAGATAGATAGATAGATGAATAGATAAATAGATAGATGGATAGAGATTTTTGGAATAAAGATTGGTGGATGGAAATTAAAGGTAAAAGAGAGATGACAGAAGAGACAAAGAGAGAGAAGCAGATTTAGAGAACAACAATAAAAAGAGGCAAAGACACAGAAACAGAATCAGAGAACAACAATAAAAAGAGGCAAAGAGACAGAAACAGAATCAGAGAACAACAATAAAAAGAGGCAAAGAGACAGAAACAGAATCAGAGAACAACAATAAAAAGAGGCAAAGAGACAGAAACAGAATCAGAGAACAACAATAAAAAGAGGCAAAGACACAGAAACAGAATCAGAGAACAACAATAAAAAGAGGCAAAGAGACAGAAACAGAATCAGAGAACAACAATAAAAAGAGGCAAAGACACAGAAACAGAATCTGAGAACAACAATAAAAAGAGGCAAAGACACAGAAACAGAATCAGAGAACAACAATAAAAAGAAACAAAAGAAGAGAAACAGCATTAGAAGACAACCATTAAAGGAGTCAAAGAGACAGAATTTAAAAAAAAAACACACACACGTTACAAAGGATCATTGTCTGTGAGAACTCCTTCTCTCTTCAAAGACAGTAAGTTCAGTTTAAATTCTATGAAAACGGCCCAACAAATGCCATGTTATTACAATGCCATAATTGCTCCATCTATTTGCCACTCAATAATTTTGCTAAGACCACCGATCAAAACGTCTTTAGAAAACCTGTGCTATTTCCAGCACTCACACAGTTCTAAAGTGTATCTATAAAAAGAAACAGGAGAGGTCTAGTATGAAAAAAAAAAAAACCCATACAACTATAGAGAAGTTGGATTCTGTGGTGAAAAGAATTCATTGAGGCGTAAGGCGATTGATTTGATATGGATAAATTACATGGTTACTGAGCCTGTGGGGGGAGCGAGAGAATCAATAATGTTTCTTGTACAAAGGTTGCCTGAAAATTGCATAGTGCCCAGCTTCTTCAGTTAAAAGAATATTTCACTACGTTCTAGTTTTACATGATTCTTTCTCTTTTTCTTTCTCTTTGCCCATTTCTTTTCCTTCTCTTCTCTCTTTTTCTAATTCTTCCCATTTTCTTGTTTCTTTCCCCATTGTTGCGCATACAGTATTTGTGTGGCTAAAAAAAAAAAGAAGGAAAGAAAGAGAAATCGCAATATATTCAAGGTACAAGATTGAAATAAATGTTCAAAGAATGTTGTTGAGAAACGGAGGGATAGAAAGAGAGAGAGAGAGAGAGAGAGAGAGAGAGAGAGAGAGAGAGAGAGAGAGAGAGAGAGAGAGAGAGAGAGAGAGAGAGAGAGAGAGAGAGAGAGAGAGAGAGAGAGAGAGAGAGAGAGAGAGAGAGAGAGAGAGAGTAGCGGGCAGATAGATAGACAAAAATGAGGGAAAATTTTACATTGTGCACCCAGACAATAAAACATGTTAGCTAAGGTCGTGCTTTAGGGAAAGTTTTTGTGAACAGTCGACTGGATGCTGATGATACACAACTATCTCTGTTGCCAGTTTCTCCTCGGCCATGCTTGTTTGGTGGAACTAGACTACACTCTTGAGAAAGTGGCCACCTTTGACCTTCACCTAGTGCGATATTTCTGAAGATAAATCATGACAACAACGTGCACCCTAGAAACTGTAACCACCGCGGAGTGCAGAACTCCTAGCGCATGCGCTGTTGAGAAAATAGCGCGCACCCTTACAATAACCTGTACGCTGTGCACTCTCCGCTGTCGGGGGAACTCACCCTCATGACATGTTTGTTGACCCAGTGAATGCATGGTTCTTGTTTGTCCGCTGAAATACTTCTCTTGTCCAAAGGACAAAACGAATCCTGCTCAGAATAGACTCTGAGTTGTAGGTCAGGGGTAAAATTTACCGATATCTTAAGAACGGGTGCTATGTTCTATAGAAATGATAAGCAAAAACCCTGCAAAGAGTAGTTAAATACCGTGACCTCACAAGTATTTTAAAACGCCGGTTAATTTTTGGATTTAACGACATCAAGAGTAATGATGCTGTTCATAGAAAATCCTAAGCTTTGTCCGTTTTATATCTCAGTTGGTTTATTGACTTTCAAAATCTTTTTTACGTTTGTTGCAACTTTTCTTGTTCTTATTTAGCCTTTGAGAGCTCAAAAATTGTACAAGGCAATATTTCTTAAGTGCCTCATCTTTGCGTTTGAAAAATGATTTTGAAATTTATTTATTGTGAGAGAAAACTAAATACCACAAACTTCATTTCCATTTGGCTTGAGCACGAGGATCTTCCTTGAACAGAGTCACAGATTAAGAGAATGATGTTAAAAACTTAAGAAATGCCACAGGAAACTATTTCAATTGCTTTTCACAATCAGAGGGTTTTCTATGATGATGAGATAATTACAGACTATTCCTCCTCAACCATGGTAATAGCATACTTTTAAAAATGCACCAGATAAGTAAATTCGCCTTTATCGTGTTTTAAAGTCAGTCATGCACATCTATAGGGAGAAATGAGGTTAAAGAATATGAGCGAGTGTGCTACCGAGGACAATAGATAACACTTTTCTCTAATGAACAACACCCACGAGGACAGTAGATAACACTTTTCTTTAATGAACAACACCCACGAGGACAGTAGATAACACTTTTCTCTAATGAACAACACCCACGAGGACAGTAGATAACACTTTTCTCTAGTGACCAACACCCACGAGGACAGTAGATAACACTTTTCTTTAATGACCAACACCCACGAGGACAGTAGATAACACTTTTCTCTAATGAACAACACCCACGAGGACAGTAGATAACACTTTTCTCTAATGAACAACACCCACGAGGACAGTAGATAACACTTTTCTCTAACGAACCACATCCACGAGGACAGTAGATAACACTTTTCTCTAATGAACAACACCCACGAGAACAATAGATAACACTTTTCTCTAATGAACAACACCCACCAGCCCTTACTGCACCGCTACCAGATGGGCATGTGCTGCCACGAACAAGTTTACACGCTCTCTCCATCTGAAATTTGACCAGGCCCGAGAGAAAGGTTAAGCATATCAAGTGACTGAGGCTGTTAGCACCTCCTTTGGAGAGGCGTCAAAACTGTGAGCTTTGACCACCGTGAGTGGCCAGGGCATACAGACGCTGGAAGTGAGTGGCGGTTCTTTTGCACTCGACCTAGTTGATCTAGCGCTTGAACGTGAATCGGTTTTAATAGCTTCTAACTGTGGATCCAATATGACTTTAATGACTTACATTGCATCCGACTCAAGTATGATATCACTTTATCACTCTTTTATACTGAATCGCCAATTATATTTACGCCGAGTTTTTTTTTTTTTTCTTTTTTAACTAGACCTGAGCTTAAACTACAGTAGGCCTACTGAGCAAACCATGAAGTATAGAAAATCGTACATTTCATAATCTATTGCTGGTCTTGTGCAAACATTTTTCATAATGCATTTCTAAAGTAAATTACACATGAACAGTTTCAATCAGTCTTTAAATTGAGCCGGCCGGATTTAAACTAACGGTGTGAAGCTACTACCTGCAAGGTGGAAGCAAGCTGTATATACCAGGGCAGAAGGTGCTATGGACGCCTGGGGAAATAAGTGGCTGGGTCGGGAAGGAATTTCTCTGTAGGTCAACTTGACCACGACTCTCTAGAAGGTCAAGACTTGATTAACCCGCGACTTGAGAAAAATTAAGAGTTTCTTTTTTCACTTTTATTTGTCCGAATTTAGTCTAGGATGTTGAGAGTTAAAAAAGAGGTTATAATTTGTAGTATTTTTAAAGACCAACGCTGAAGTTTTAAAGCCGTTTTTGATATATAACTGACACATCGAGCTTTTAAAATATTTTTGCGTTACTGCTAGTTTCGAAGTCTTGCTTGAATTACGAACTTATTATCTAAGCACTTGAAAATCAAAACATTAAAGATACGGGTTCAGGTAAAAAAAATATCAATGTTTCAAACAGAAAAGATGAAAAAAAAAGATACCACAAAAAAGAAACAACAACAAAGAAAAACAACAAGAAAACAAAAATGTAAAAGAAAAAAAAGCAAGAGCAAAAAAAAAAAAAAAAAAAAAAAACAACAAAGACCAACTCTAATTTATCTGGTGTTTTCTCAACAAATATAATAAATATAACTGGCAAAACTTCGACTAAACATGTCAGTTATTTTTTTTTTAGATAACTGGCGGGTCTTAAGCAAGCCATCTAAATGCATGTATTACGAGGGCAGGCTGATAATTAAGTTCCGTTTGCTAATAACTAGGTCAATTTTCGTCACATCGACCTAAAATTTCATACATATACTCACGAACCATTTTTCTAGACTTAACTATAACAACAAGTTTGTGTGACGTCATTCGTGCTCATAATGCAGTGACGCGCAACACATGATGTGGTAGCCATGTTTATGAGACAATGGCGACTTCCAATGACCTTCTCATCAAACAGCGCTCTGTTATCGAGTTTTTGGCAGCTGAGGGATGTTCTGCTGCAAACATTCATGCAAGAATGAAGACAGTTTATGGTGAAATGTGCATTTCAGACTGTGCAGTTCGCAAATGGGTGAGAATTTTTAAAGGGGAAGACCCCAGAGAGACAATTCTGCGTGATCGAAAGCGTTCGGGTAGGCCCCTTTCCGCATCGGACACGGCTCATCGAGAGAAAGTTGACTGCATGATTAGAGCTAATCGAAGGGTCAAACAAAAGGAAATTGCAGATGAAGTAGGCATTTCGAAAGAACGAGTGCACCATATCGCCACAACTGTACTGGGTTACCGAAAAGTCTCTGCCCGTTGGGTCCGAAGACAGCTCACTGTAGAGATGAAAGCGCAGAGAAAGGACATGTGTACTCAACTCTTAGAGCGTTACAATGCAGAAGGAGAAGCATTTCTGCAACGCATTGTGACTGGAGACGAATCCTGGGTCCACCACTACGATCCAGAATGTAAAGCCCAATCGATGGAGTATAGGCACAAAACTTCTCCAAGTCCAAGGAAGTTCAAGGTTGTTGCCTCTGCAAGAAAGGTCTTGTTCACCGTTTTCTGGGACATGGAGGGAGTGGTCCACATGGAATTTCTGGAGCAAGGGCAAACTGTGAACTCTGAGCGATATATTTCAACACTCCGAGCTCTCAAACTCCGACTCAGACGTATTCGGCGTGATAAGGACTCAATCCTGCAACACGACAATGCGCGCCCGCACACCAGTCGCCAAACTCAGGACGCCTTAAGGCAGCTGGAACTTACGACCCTACCTCACCCTGCATACAGCCCCGATCTTGCCCCCTCTGACTATTATTTGTTTCCCCAACTCAAGAAGTACCTGAAGGGCCATCACTATGACAATGATGAGGAAGTTATCGCAGATGTTTGCAGATGGTGCCGTGGACAGCCGTCTGAATTCTTCGCTGACGGCGTGAGCCAACTAGTGAAACGTTGGAGGCGGTGTGTTGATCGCGACGGTGACTACATCGAAAAATAGAGTGCTAAGTATGTAGCTGAGATATTAAGCTTTCGTTTGACGTATTGTTTATGTATATGCTGTGAAAAATTAAAAAGTTATGATTAAACGGAACTTAATTATCAGCCTGCCCTCGTAAATAACCAAATAAGCCCATTCACCTATTGCGTAGATATTGAAAACAGGCTGTCTTTCAGAGAGGGTAGATCTAGTCGATAGTAGAGGCTCTATTCCTTCTGGACAATAAACAGTTGGCCAGCCTGACGACCTCCACAGCACGGTAGACCGCTATATATAGCGGAGGACAAGGAGGAAGAAGGAGAAATACACGAGTGCAAATTGCGCAGAAGATAAACAAGCATCCAATGTTTTTCTTGTAGCTGTGTCCCTTGCATGACATTTTACTCTATGCAGATAATTATTCTGATGTGGAGAAGATATGGAGCGCCTTATAGAATTAGATTTAGATACGTTGCACTAGCTCCACTTTTTCGCGCCATCGGCCAAAGATTTGCTTCAGATGCGGTTTCTTTAAACTATGAAACAATTTTAATTAAGTTTCGTAAAGTAATCACCTTTATTCCTTCACTGACATCCGCACTTTATACACAGTCGGCGTCTCCATTTCTCGAAACACATTATATGCAGCATAAATATCTAAAAGCTTGAATAACAAGTGGTGGAAGAATTTTATTTTTTGTTTCTAACAGGCAAGATTTTCCTCCCCAGGGGTCTACTCCTAGATGCACTTGCTTGAATCATAGTTTTGTTTATTGCTCTGTTGTTCTTATCTGCAGTGTAACAAAATTCCCAGATCCTGTTGTCTAAACAAACTTCATGGGATTGGAGTCTCTCCAGCGATCGTTGTTTACTTCCTTTAGAGAATTCGTGATGGTTTTCTCCAAGTCATACTGCTTCTCATTGTGTTGTACGTTTATTCTGATTAATATCTGATTTTCAAACGTTGGCATCCTTTCATTGTACTGTTGTTACAAAATGACTGGTGAATTACTCTTTAAAAGCCCGATGCCTGCTAAACACATTCTTTCTTTGTAACGTCTAGTAGGACCCAATTTTAAGGCAATTCTAAAGAATAAAGGGCACAGAGAAAGAGAAAGGAGATAGAGAGAGAGGAGCAAAAAAAAAAAAAAAGAAAAAATACAGAAAAAAGATAGATAGATAGAGAGACACATAGATAGATAGATAGATAGACACATAGATAAAGAGAGGGATAAAGTGAGAGAGAGTTAAAGTGTTAAAGATGCTTTAAAAACCCTTAAAAAGCAACAGTTAAAGCACGGATGTGAAAAGAAGCTGTGAATGCAGTAACTGATGAAAAATATCAACAACCCCCCCCCCCCAAAAAAAAAAAAAAAATAAATAAATAAATAAATGAATAAATAAATAAATAAATAAAATAAAATAAAATAAATAGATAAAAATAGAATTATAAAAAAAAGATAAAATAAAATAATGTAAAATGAAAAAAAAAAATTAAAATTAAGCAATAAAAAAGAAATGGATGATTAAAAAAAATTATATCTAAAGAAGTTTTATTAACGATGCTATTTTCTTTCTAAGGTCAAGATGACCTCTCTGTTTTTACACGAACCAGGACAACTGCTTATCGCGAAAATCATTTTTATGTGGCGAAAGTAAAAAATGGCGAAAATCGCGGAACTTGCGCACAAGAAGAGCTTTATTTCCAGCTACGAAGGAATACTGTTTATATGTGTGTATGTGTATATATAAACATAGCACTAAGATTAAAGTTGTTTATACAGTATTTTAGACTGACATGTCAAGAGCGCTTTTCAGATTTGGCTTGTCAGTTCGGCCTAACTTTTCCATCTGATCCTGTGTGAATCTATGAGGATAAAACTAGCTCGTAATATTTTATTACGTTGTCATCCATTCATTATGTTTGCAGTTGAATTCTCTACAGAGAGCTAAATAGACATGGCTAACGAAACTATTTGCTACTTATATATTGACCCTTTACTCTTCTTCTTCTTCTTCTTCTTCTCTCTCTCTCTCTCTCTCTCTCTCTCTCTCTCTCTCTCTAACCTCTCAGAGCTTCTTTGAGCTTATGGTTTATGGCCATCACTCTCGTGGGATTTGTTTTTGTTTTTCCAAAGTACAAGTTGATTAGGTTATGATATTTTGACGATTATTCCACTATTTTATTCCCTGGAAGAATAGGGATCATTGAAGTACGAGATGCTCTTAAGGAAGGAAAAAATTTGAAATCTTAAACAGAATGAGCGCTCGACTCACTCACATGGTGGTGTTTGGAACTTTGCCCAAGGTCAGACCGATTGACAAGATTTGCTCATTGATTACGCAGGTTGTCTAAATGTAAACTTTACACACGTTGGTAAAATCAATAACTTAATATACAGTCTGATGCTAAAGTTAAGTCATATTGCACATCTAGAAATCTAGTATTTGAAATCCTGGCATGGGACTTAAAAGGGAACACACAATTATGTTGGAAATTCGATTAGGTTCAGCCATATTGATGATTGAGGCAAAATCAAGATTTTCGTTTGTTTCATTTATTTTATAAATTAATTTATTATTGTCTCTAGACTTAACATAATCTGCAGGCTTCCCTGCCCCATACAATAGATGTAGAGATATTTTAGAGCTGACATGAAGATAAATTACTGCATGGAATAGGGATCAGATATTTATCGATTATCTTAAAATTAAGACTAAACTAAATACTGGATCCAAAAGAGATTAGATCATCAGAGATATCCAGGGTTTTGATTAAACTACATTTAAAGATAATTTAAGGGTAATATGAAAATAAATAATTGAATTGAATAAAGATAAATTTTGTTCTGTTCTGACTTAACATAATTCTTACATCAAGATGCGTATACTCTTCCTATGGTGCTGGGGTTGAAGAACTGACGTACTTCGAAATTTTAGATTTACCGTATTTTAGTTATATTTAGAAGATGTGGAAACTGACTTCTCCCGTCAACTTTGGACGAGTGGCAGTTTAGATAAGCATTTTTTTCTTATACGAATGCAATGCCAAAGTCACATGTACACAAAAAAACATCACCTAGAAGCAAGAAAACTTGGAAAAATCGTACAGTAATAGAGGAGAGACCTTGAGGACGGGGCAGACCTCTGAAGAATGTTCCTCACACAAGAGACCCCATGATGTCTTGTAACCGGTGACCTATAACCTTCTGAAACAGGCGATTACATGTAAAGCATGGACTTTGTCGTGAGATGCTCCGAGCACTGATCGTAAACTCAAGACGGTGCTCAGATTTCAACGAGAAAGAAAAGAGGTAGACATTAGGAAGTGCCAAAGGTTTTGTCTGAAGGACGCTTGCAATCAGCCTGCACCCTTCAAGTTTTTCGGAGATGGCTATGCTGGAGCACACCAAGCTCGAGGCGAACACTGTAAGGCACTGAAAGCGCTTCGAGGCTTGCTCTTCACAATACATCAATCTAGATCTAGATCTCTTTTCTCTTCACAATACATCAATTTAGATCTAGATCTCTTTTCCCTATTTTATTTTCCATTCCCTTGTTGTCTTTCCCAACGATCCTGTTTTGAACAAAGCCACTTCAGTTGTATGATATCTGATATCCTTGCTAAGATAACGTCAGATATTCATGGAAAAAGACCAAAGCTTACAAGAATGTGAAACTTACCTGTGCTTCCCACTGGAGGAGTGAAGTAATGTTATATTCTTATATTCTTGATATTATGTTATATATGCTGTCATCGGGTTTGGAAGATTGTGACTCGTAATCTTCATTACCTTACGTCCTCTAAGTTCTCTGTATAATCTTATATAGCCCACTGGCACGGTGGTTTGTTCTTCCTCTTCATCGTTAAAATATTGGAGCACATGAGGAGTTTCCAAGGTAATATCAGAGATATTTGTTTGAAACATAAACAAGAAAAAAGTTCACTTCATTCTGAGTTCTATATTCGTTTAAAGATTTTCCTCAAAGAAGCTCAATACATGTGGAAGAAGAACATCCACTTCTTCAAATCCTGGAAACGCAATCGCACACGAATTTCCTCTTTGGATGCAATCAATTGCGGATGCTTTTTTTTCTTCTTTTGTTTGATCTTTACGTGGGAAGATTTTGCTAGAAAAAGTGAACAATGAATCTTTATCCTCATCATGATATTAAATCTTGAAAAGAGATTTACAGTTCTGATGGGTGTTGCCATTGCAGAGTATGCCTGAGTCACTCAACTTGTTTCCATTCCAAATTGCGTGCAAAACTATCCACGTTTTTTTGTTCATGGCTTCCGAGAATCCCCTGAAAACTTCTCAAACATGTTAAAGGCAGTAGATTAATTAATCAACGATAGATTTAGATCTATAACGCTATGATCACTGAGGGATTCGTGCTGTCTAGTCTCATCTATTGTGCCGATGAGATTCTAAACAAACGGCTTTGCTTTGAGACAGTCTTGAGTACACATTTTTTTTTTTTTATTAAATTTTCGGTGTAAAGTATTCGAACTTCACAGTTATTTCTAGGAAGCATCACAGTAAGAACAGAATCGTCGAGCAACATAGCGAACTTCTTTTTTTTTTTTTTTTTCTTTATACTGACATGAACCCGGAACTCCCGAGAACTAGAGCAACAAGGCAAATCTGTACAAGTCTGCATCTAGCTGAAAGCATATCCTCGGGAAAGTCCTTCTTTCATGGGAAATATTGAGGATCGGATATTTGTCCGATGACGCTTTCCCTCACATTTTCTTCCTTCCTCCTTTTCTATTGTAAAGCAAAACAAAACAGAACAAAAACAGCAAAGGATAAACAAAAAGTAAGTTTGATTTAAACTTTATCAACTTTCTCTTTCCTCTCAGTTAAAATATCTGGGTATGCTGATCTCTTAAGAACTTCATGTTATTCAGATTACAACAATAGTTAGGCTCATTAATGAAGATATACGAAGATTTTGCTTTGCATCAAGTAACCGAATAGCATTTTGACTCTCTCTCTCTCTCTCTCTCTCTCTCTCTCTCTCTCTCTCTCTCTCTCTCTCTCTCTCTCTCAATATATATATATATATATATATATATATATATATATATATATATATATATATATATATATATATATATACATAAATGTAAACCTTTAAAGAAGATTTGTTTTAACACCATACAGAATTTAAAAAAAAAATGAATAAAATGCATCCATAACTCTCTGTTTCATAATCTTCATAAATTTTATTGTAAGTAACTGCCGATTTCAATAAAATTGCCTTTCATACCTAAACCTTTCCAACGGTAGGTGTGCATTCTGACTATTTCAATGCCGTCTCAACACAAGACGGTTGAATACAAGAACAGTTTGATTCGCGTAAGGGTTGCTGTCTGTTTATAGAAACAAATTATAAAAAAAAAATGCTTCGGCTCAAAAATGAATACTTTAAAAGAAAAATGTTTTGTATCATGTAGGGTTTTCTGACATTAAATGTGCATTACACAAACAAACAGTTTAACAACTTCTACTCACCTTTTATTTTCTGATATTCCAAAAACAAAGACTTTGAAGAATTTCCCTACAGATTTGCTGCAGGTCAAGGGATCCAGGTCTGTACATAGTTAGACTCTAGTTACGCACTGCAGGTTATAGCTCATCAGGTGGATCCATGCTGTAGCAAGCAGTCGGCGTGAGTAGCTGAACTTTCCGCCTGGTCCAGCTTTACTCTTCACTTCCCAAGGTTAGCAATGCGAGCTGGGATTGAACACTTAATGTTGTTTGTACACTGTGCAGTCACGTACTCTAGATCTATACCAGTTCAGAAAACAAGAGGGAAAGGGAGGGAGGGGTTGGCAGGGCAGAAACAGCTGAACTCCCACCCTTTCAGACTAGGAACTAGACATGGCCTTCATTTCTGGATTCCTTAATTGTTGCTCTGCTTGCCGAGCATTGTGTAGACTGGTTAGCGGCGGTCTTAAGTGTTGCTAATAACATGGTTGTGTAATTATAAGTTATTACAGCGCGAAGTTATTCCTTGGGAGGTAATTGCTACTCATGGCAGGCCGCTAGCTTGTGCATGCATGGGAGTCAGGGAGCGGGGGTTGAAAGTAGGAAAAGGGTGGGGGGTGGGGGGGGGGGGGCAGAACGATGTAAGCTCAAGGTGAGTGGTCGAGAGGTCTCTGTAATGCAGTGGAACTGATGCTAAGGTGTATGTGTGTGTGAGAGAAAGACAGACAGGCAGAGAGAAGGAGATATAGAGGAAGGGAGAGAAAGAAAGTGAGTAAGTCAGTCAGCTAAAAGAGAAAGAGAGAAAATATAAGATATGCGTATATTAAAAGATAGGAAGAGAGAAACACAGACAACTTAACAGAAAGAGAGAGAGAGAGAGAGAGAGAGAGAGAGAGAGAGAGAGAGAGAGAGAGAGAGAGAGAGAGAGAGAGAGAGAGAGAGATTTCGTTTGAGACGGTACAGGAAGAAAAGAAGGAGAGGCCGATCTAAAACATATGAAGACATTCTGGTATGTTGCCAATTTTTTTTTCATTATCTCTCTTTAAAACAACAACTGCCCCTCTATCAATCACCTTGTGTCTTCTTATGTCTATCTCTTATTATCTCTTTCTTATTCCAACTACATCTGTATATATAACCACCTGTTCTGTTAAGTCTGTTAAGTCAAGTAAAATGAAAAAAAAATCTCTTTACTTAATTTTACTCTCTTGACCTGGCCAATTTTCACTGTACCAGGTTGTACCAGCTTAACACTCCTGGCTAACCAGACATCACCCAGGCTAAACTACAAAAATGGTCAGAAGGGTTGGACCCTGGTTGGACCCTGGTTGGACCCTGGTTGGACCATGGCCAGAAAAACAACTTCTGATACAATCACCTCTCTCTATCTCTGTCTCTGTCTTTCTTTGAATTCCTCTATCGCGCTCTCTCTCTCTCTCTCTCTCTCTCTCTCTCTCTCTCTCTCTCTCTCTCTCTCTCTCTCTCTCTCTCTCTCTTGGATACCTTTATAATTCTAGGCATCTATCGTCATACTTGTTTTCTGTGCCTGTCTTCTCCAAACTTTCTTCTTTTGTCTCTCTTTCTCTACCTTATTATTACAATTATTATCTATTCATCTATCTATTCTTAAATCTATCTGATCATTCGTTCTTTTCCCGTCCCCCCACTCGCTCTAAATATACATTTTTTTTTCAATCTCACCTCCATTCTTCTTTCTTTCTCTGACACCCCCTCTCCCCATTCTCTCTTTCTCTCTCTCTCTCTCTCTCTCTCTCTCTCTCTCTCTCTCTCTCTCTCTCTCTCTCTCTCTCTCTCTCTCTCTCTTATCAAATCGCCTGCCCCATCTTAAACTGAGAACTAAGTAAGCCGTGATGTTCAGATAATTGCCTATTGCGGGGCTTCACATCCCAGCCATGGCCTATGATCTCCTGGACCGCTCACCTGTGGTCTGTTCAACTGCATGTGCTGCCTGCGGCAACAGCCTGAAACGATAAACAACCATAAGTACCAACATGCCATGGTGCTTATTATGGTCTGTTTGAGCATGTCTAAAATAGAGAATAAATAAAAAGAAATTAAACAAGAACAACAACAACGACGGTGGGTTAGTTAAGTACTGCAATCTTTTGAACATGCTGTCAGATAAACTCTCTAACGTGGAAAATCCTAACCAAATTTAAGTGATAACAATATAACGTATATCTTGTTCCTAGATCTATCTCAAAGGATTGTAAAAAAAAAATGATACCGGTTATTTCGATTACTGAACCGACTCTCATTGACTCTATAGCTATGACAGGGAAACGGGCGGTTAAATTAATTAATGCTATAACTATAAGACAAAATTCTGTTCAAGGACAAACATTCTCTCCACCCCGTCCCCCGTCTCCCCTCCCCCCCTCCCCCCCCCCCAAAAAAAAAAAAGAAAAAAAAAAATAATAGTCACGCTCAACTGTGTGGAAGTGAATCAAATGTATCGCTGAACTAAAAGATGAAGCAACAAAACAAAGAAAATATTAGGCCAGGCAAAAACTGTTTTCGGTTTTATTTCGCCCTTCATGTGTCACGAGTAATTACTGTAGGAAATGGAGCATGATAAATAACGCTCATATTTTTTTTTATTGTTTTTGTTACTCTTTACGTACGTAGGTTTTTCCGCCCGATTAAATACTAATACGTTTTCTTTCCTTTAGAATTCATTAATATTGTGACTTTCAAAGAGGAGGTCATTTCGTGTATGTTGCATGCTGTCAAGCAGAAAGATTCGAATCACACCCAGATGGTGTTGGTTTATCTAATTTGCGCTTTTTTAGATCTCCAATCTCCATGATATTTGATGATGTAATGTAATACGCAAATACGCAGTTGAAAAATTAGCATGATACTAACATACACGCGTGATGTAATGATAACGTAGTGCTAAGTAAACTGAAAGGAGCGCCACTGGCTGTGGAGTTAGGGCTTCTGTCTTGATATCTGCAGGGATGATTTCCTCGTGAAGTCGACTCCGACACTGATGTTTTGATAAGTTTTTGTCTTTTCTTTCGGCCTGATGGGGACTTCAGTGTTTTCGGGCTATATCTACAAAGTGGAACAAACAAACAAACAAACAAACAAAAAAGTGACTGGTATTTGTTGTGTTTCAAAGAGATATCTTGACAAAAAGAATCTACCATTGTTGAAGTCTAATCCATGGAGGCAAAGTAAGTCTTTGCACTGGGAGTATTTGTCAAAATAGAAAAAGTCGTTTCTGAGAGCATTGATATGTGCTGTCGTGTTCAATCATAAAATCATGAAGAGGAATGGTACAGCTTGTTTTTCTCCAAGACTGACCATGAAATGCTTCGCGCCCAAGATTTCTGTAAACCGGGATTGGAATAGATTCATTCAGAACTTAATGTTTAAAAATAGACAACCTCTTCTTACTAAAGCGGTAGATCAAGATGCCAATAGTCTCAGCTTCTAAGATGGTGAGTGAGCTTTTCCCACCGATATGCTACAAAATCAATGCAAGGGGAAATCAAAGATCAAAAAAATATTATGAAAGATTAGAAGAAATAATACAGAGCAGAAAACAAAACAAATAAACGAGAGGGTAAAAACGCATGTTTCTTGGTTGCTTTTTTTTTTTTCCTTTTTAGTTTGATGTTGTTTTAACACGATCTCAATTTATTGGCTAACCTTTGCCAAGGCTTTGAGCTGTTTTTTAGAAAATCAAACGTTATGTTACTCCCTCCATCTTCCTTTCCATTTCTCTGTGCATCTCTCTCTCTCTCTCTCTCTCTCTCTCTCTCTCTCTCTCTCTCTCTCTCTCTCTCTCTCTCTCTCTTTTGCTCACCTTCCTCCGGTCTGTTTTTGTATCAACATTATATTTCGTCGCTATTTGGTCAAAAAATTTCTGAAACAATAGTAAAAAAGAAGGAGCGTAGACCATTTTGACTATTTTAAGGTTGTTGGTGTCCTTACGGTTCTTCTGACTCTATCCCTCTATCTCATCCCTCCTACTTTTTCTTTCCCTCCTTTTTAGCTTTGATATCTTTTTCCGTTTTATTTGATGCAACGTCCTTGAGATCTCTTTTTTTCCCTTTTTAAAAAAAAAAAAAGGGGGGGGCACTTTGAATCAAAATACTTCCCTCATAGATTAATTTTTGACATTTTGAGTTAAGAATACACTTTTAAGTCATTAAGACGCAGGAAAGAATTAAAAAAAAACAAGGCAGATCTAATGTTCTTACGCTCGTATCCTCAAATTTCTGACATTTTCGTCATGATTTAAGATCATGAGGTTATCATCTCGCTTGTTAGACTCTGGTTTCTGCGGCTGTTTTTGGCCTAGAATCACTCAAATTCATAACTATTTTTGGCGCCGTGAGCAGCTAAAAGGAAGAAGAACTATCACCAGCCATCTATCATTAATACTAATAATAAGTGCCTCTCCTAAAATGAGTTTTGCGTTTTGTACTCCGACGTTTTAACAGGCAAGGGACATGGAAAAAACAATTTTGTAACATACAGATACCATTGGACATAGCTGGACCAATGGCTATAATGGCCAGCACAATTATCAGTAGGGTTAGGTTAATAAAGATAACTCTCCTAGCTTGTCGTAGCCGATCGGCGTGCCCATCTGTCCCGGTGCCACTGCTCTGATAATCTAGTTTATTGTATTTTCTATAGCGCGCCCTCCACAAGATGGGCCACATTAACCTCTAGAGAAGCAGCAGGGTAAGGCTGGCCAGGCAGTACCCCACACTTACTGTTTGATACGGCTGGCAGACCAAGCCACAATGTATTATCTGTGTCGATGTCAAGGCGAGTTTGAAACTATAGTTCATTTTGGACCCCTTTTTTAAAGGGTTTGATACTTGTGGAGGGTTACTTTTTGGATTGTTGCCATTCATACACTAGAACTTCACTAAAAACTTAAGTGAATTCAATAGATAAGAATGCTGAAAAGTCAACTCCCTTGATGTAATTGTAGTCGCCTTATTGTTTATATGGTGCAAAGACTATTTTTGAATAGTTAAGAAGTCTAGGGCACTAATAAATGAGTAAATTTTAGACCATTGCTTACCTCATAGTAGGCGGTTTGGAGAGAGAGAAAGAAACAGAGAGGGTTATAGAGAGAAGATGATCAGAACTACACTGGCGGATAAACTGACTGGCGTGCCGAGACAGAGATAGAGGGAAACATACAAACAGAATAACAGAAAGTGAGTATGATACACAAAGAAGCATGAGAGATGACAAAAATAGACAAGCAATAGACTGGAAATTAAAAAGTTAAGAGAGGGAGAGAGACCGAGAAACAGAGAGAGAGAGAGAGAGAGAGAGAGAGAGACAAGGAGATAGAGGGAGAGGCATAGAGACAGAGAGAGAGAGAGAGAGAGAGAGAGAGAGAGAGAGAGAGAGAGAGAGAGAGAGATACTTTGTCGTGCAAGCACCAACCACTACTACAATTGACCATCTCAACCAATTGATTGAAATTTCGAACAGATTTCAATGTCTTACCACTATTTCATTTCCATTATAGGAGACTGATTTGTGTGATCTATTCTTCGAAAGTAAAAAAAAAAAATTCACTGTTTTCTTTTTATTCAAAAGTAAAAAGGTCTTACAGCACCTATAAATTTTGTGGACTATCCAAAATCAGCTTGTGAATGTCAAAAACATTTGCAAAACTGAGAATATAATCAGAATAATTGACTCAAACAGCAGTGCACAATGCACACAATTTGTGAAAGCACACACCCTTGATTAGAGCGTATACTTAGGATTTAGGATCATTATCTCATAGCAGAATTTTGTCTAAAGCTGAGATCTTAATTTTTTAGAGTTTTCCATTTTACTAGCGTTCCGTTGTGCAGGATAAAATATCTTAAGTTCAATCTACCCCAAACGGGAGCAGCTCGACCAAGCGAAGGGAGATGCTATGTTACGTGTAGGTTGTAACACAGGTCAGATACGGCACGAACTCAGACGCTCTCCGCCATGTTGGGCCAGTGTTCTGGAGTTATCTCATCGCATTTAAAAAAAAAAAATCGCCATTAACATTATCAAGATTGAGGGCGCCATTCCGTGAAGGCAATATCCTTAGCAGCTCCTCATCGCTCTGGCCGAGTGTTTACGTCAGAGGCGGGCAAGGCATCTCGCGCCTGTCACTTCCAATGCGTTTTGCTTACCGTCTCACACGATGGATAGTTGCCAGAGTTTGCCAACCGGACACTGGTTTGCATGGTAACAATCATATTGGTTTATGAATAATACGCAAAAATCTTGACGTTGTTGGTCATGGAGGCATGAATTAAGTGGCAGCTCTTAAGCTTGGACATGCTGAAGACAATCACTGTATTTAGGAAGAATAAAAATATAATCACTTTTGTTTACCTCTTCTAAGACTTCGCTACTTGAAGCGGCTCTCTTCTTGGGGTCCTATTGATATAGTTTCGTTATAAGCTCTTAGCAAATAGCTTTAAGTTGGGATATGCCATTTCCCTTACGTAATCACTTGGTATTGAAGAGTTCACTTTTTTTTTTCACGGAAGCACCTGCAAACTGACACGAAATAATATGTGAAAGTGACCGACTTTAGTGAGTCTCTTGAGAAGACCCAAAGAGTACACTGATTATTGTAACGTTAGTCTTGTTGGAGTCACCATTTAAGATTCGCACCGCCGCGCGAAGCCACTTTTTGACGTAGGACGCCGTGCGTGATCTGCTCTCTCTCTCTCTGACACATCGCCCGTAATGCCACCATTTGATACCTTTGATAAGATCTCATGGAACGTATTGACAAATCAGTCGTATAATCCTAGTTTAACAACCTTCATAAATCTATTCATTTAAAGTTTACTGTTCCTTTACCCTAACTATATGCCCTAATCCGCATTTCAAAATTCAACAATAATTTCAACACTGTTCTTTCAGTGTCAACTAATCTAGACTATTATTTTTAGTAGTTTGTCTTCTTTCTTTATTTATTTTTGATATTGTCATCAAATCTGATTTAGTATACCGCACGTACAATAATCTTTACACTCGTATCGGTGTCTCCCACAATCTACCTTTTCCGCCGATATGGGCATGTGTGCTTTGTCCACTTAAATAAAAGGTGAGAGCTTTGTTTCGTAGCAGAAGGCAGCTAAACGGCCATTGAGTGTTCCCGCTAAGTGTCCGCGGCTAATGGTCTGTGTAATGGACGCACAGCAATGCGCAACAAATCACAGCTCTACACGGACGGTCTTCCTTCGCGCAGTTACGGGGATTCCCGCAACAGAAAGTGGTGCCCATCTCCTCAGCAGTGACCGGGTTAATTAGGCGGCGAGTCTCTCATTGGTTCATCAAGCTCGGTCTGATGGAGATGCTGTGCCTGGTTGGTGTCTGCTGTCCGGGAGAAAAGCCTGCGTGTTTGGTGTTGATGGACGTCCTAGCGGGAGTTGGGCATCACTGAAACGCTCCGTCGTGTCATGTTTTTGAGAGTGTGAGTTCTGCCGTTAAAGCAGGCCTCAGTCGGTTGTTGATTTTCACCTGGTCCGTCTACAGTCCATCGTGCTTAAGTAAACATTGATGCTCAGCAAAGTCAGAGCTGTGTCTTCCGCCAGAGGGTGCTTTTGGCAGTGATGTAAGATGTCTGTCTTAGGTTTCTCGCAGATTCGCACAATGCCTATCTAGGGTAAGGAGAGATAATCATGAACGCAACCCTGCCATGTCTGACGAGTGCTTACTCAATGCGCCCAAATCACATTGTAGTAGAAGAGCTATAAAGAACAATGAAAAAGTCAAAAGTCAAAATGCTTTCATTTTGAACTTATCTCAAGTATCAGAAGACAGCCTTATGTCTTTAAGGTCTTTAATATATCTTTACTTGCTTTTTTGTCTTGTACCTAAATCATGTATGGAAATAAATAAAGCAATATTGGAAAACATATTAGACAAAGTACATGTTTACAATTCAAATAAAGCTTGAAACAAAAAAAAACTCTGTTACCTCAACTTTTTTTTTTTTTTACTTTTCAATTTAACTGTTTTGCCTGCCAATGAAACAAATTATTCATCGCGTTGACTTGATTTCATAGATTGCAGACTGACTGCAAAGAACTTCTCGATCCGTTATTTGCATACTCATGATGGTTTATTTTCAAACTCCGTGAATTTTTACTATTTGAAATCAAGTTTTTCCTCATAAAACTAAAGACACCGTGGTTAAGTAATTGGATGTTCCACATTATAGGCAAAACAAAAGAGAAAAAAAAAAGGAAAATTTATAAGCAATTGACTATCGCTTTGCACGTCTTTCAGAGACTGGCGGCGTTCAAAGAAATATAATGAGAGCACCGCATCATGTGTTGCTGCACTGATCTAGTATCAGACAACGGTGAGAGCTGGGCGCTGGAGCTCAAAAAGCCATGAATGACTGACGAGTTATGTTAGAACTGCTCAGGCTCAATACTGATGTGCGCTTCAAGGTGATAAGGAACAAGGATCACAGAGGAAAACTAAGGTAAATCACGGAGCAAAAATAATAATAACAATATGAAGAAGATAACATTTACCCAAACAACAAGGGGAATGTTTGTAAGAGCTTTGTACTTAGCTTTACAAAAGATATGAGACTGTTCTAGAGAATTCATCTGAGAGTGTTTCCATTCCGGGCCATCAGAGCTAAATATAGATCTAGCTATAAGTGGGTTCAGCAATAATCACGGTGGTTGGAAGAAGACATAAAAAGATGAGTGGAAGAGAACAGATATTGTGATGACTGTTGGGTGTTGATGTCAGGTAAAAAATTGTGTGATGCTAGCCAGAAGATTTTTTTTATACTTGGATTCAGTCTTAAGATGGAAGGCTTGAAAACAAATGGGAAATACTAGATATGGAATATCAGTGGAGAAGAAAGGAGCTTATTTTGCTTAGGATAGTTATACAACAAGAAACTGAATAGTGAAAGAAAATGGCGACAGAAAGAGGAAAAACACAGAACGAGATTGAGATAAACAGTAAGTCAAGTCACAGTCCGACCTGCAGACTGTCTCAAGAGATAGATAAACGAGAGAAAGAGAAAGTAATGAGAGAGAGAGACAGAGAGAGAGAGAATATAGAAATAAAGAAAGCAGTCAAACCACGTTAGAGGCTGAGACAGACGAAGCTAGATCTAAGGATCTAAAGATGCATGTGACTGAAAATAATGAAATAAGTAGTAAAGAAAAATCAACCACAAACCAGAGAGAGAGAGAGAGAGAGAGAGAGAGAGAGAGAGAGAGAGAGAGAGAGAGAGAGAGAGAGACAGACAGACAGACAGACAGACAGACAGACAGACAGACAGACAGACAGACAGATAGACAGATAGGGAGAGAGGAGAGAGAAAAAAATAGAAAGAGAGAGAGAGAGAAAGAGTGAGGGAGAGAGAGATCAAGATAGACAGAAAGAGTTAATGAGCTGAAAAAAAGAAATAGCCTTTAAATTGAGTCTGTGTTGTTTTCCTGTCTGAGTTAACACATTTACTCTCTCTGTGCCTCTCTCTGTCTCTGTCTGTCTGTCTGTCTGTCTGTCTGTCTGTCTGTCTCTCTCTCTCTCTCTCTCTCTCTCTCTCTGGTTTTATTTAGCTAACTTCGTCTTTTGGAAGGCAGAAAAATACAGTTCACACAAATTGTCATGTTTAAAAGTGATTTTAAAAGCAATGCAATCAATTCTAAAATTCTAAAACCCTTTAATTATATTTTTCTTGTACTGCCTCTTTTTCACTTCATCTCTCTCTAAACTCTTTACCTGTTGTACACAGACATATTCTGAATCGCTTTCTGTCTCTCATTCTTACTAGAGACTTGGTCCATCCAAGATAAATTATAGCAGTTTTCCATGATACACATCAGGAGTTCCAGTCTATCCTATCGGTTTCCAACGGACGTGAAGCTCGCCCACACAACCGCCGTTGATCGTGAAGTACTCACTCAGAAGTGGTGTTTCCTCAAATAAACAGTTTGTATTTCAAAGTACAATTCTGAGGAAGAAGTTGCGCTTTATCGGCCTATCTACCCTCTGGAGATATTGGTATCATGGACAAAATCTAAATACTACATTCTTTCTAATGTATGCTATACTCATGACATTGTCTTTTCAACAACCTCTTTTCTCTTCTTGTCTTAAAGGGTCAAGTTAACTGTCGTGTTGTTGATGTCGAGTGAAAATCTTGATGTCACTGTTAAGTACCAGAACCAGTCCTGATAACTCGGATGTGACCGTTTCAATCTTGGAAAATATTAGAAGGTGCTAACGTTCTACTTGACTAAAATTCATATTAAAACCGGTACTCTTCCTACTATAAATAAGATCAGAAAATTATCTGAAGAATGCTTCCTAGTTTATAATGTATCGATATTGCTAAGATCCTTCGGAACAAAAAACATACACTGGTGTTTTAGTTTTCTAAGGAAAGAGGCGTTTTAGAGTATTGGATGATCGGAATGATAAAAAGGCCCGCTCAAGTTGGTCTCTACATAAAATGCTGAGAGGTTGATGAAAACCTCTTATGCTGACCACATTACTATCTCTAATCTATTACAATAATGCCTAGTCGCTACATTGTTCGAACAGGTCCTAAATATTTAACATGGCTATGACTGATATCCTACCGTCTCGCACGCGTGTTCATTAACCTCTGCGCCACAGATACTCTCTGTGATTAAGTTTATTATTATTATTTGTGACCTTCCAAGTTCACAACAGAAATGCACCGATATCTTACACAGACAAAAGCCAGACTCGTTAAAACAACTTTATGATGATATTCCAAACTTTTGAATGACACATATGGAGGTTTGAACTCACAACAGATTCTAAACGCACTTTGAGGGCAGGCGCTCACCTCCTGGTCACTGGTCACTGGTCACTCTCTCATGAGGAGCGGGTAGTTTCAATACCCGTACCAGCACCACATTGCCCTTAGCAACACTGTACCCCTGATCTTAGGATTGCCAGACGACTTAATAATTCGATGGCCACTTCACAGACGTGCCCGGGCACAAAAAACCAGCATGTCCTGTTGAAGCATAATCGTGTCCGGAGTCCAGAACTGGACGCTACATCTGATAGATGTTGGACAAGATGGGTCGATACGATACCACTGATTTCTCCTTTACGTTTTACTATTGTTTTTGGCAGTTATATAAGATCAAACCTATCCGGATCTTTTCGATACGTGAAATTGCATAAGATTAATGCTGGATATCAATGAGGTTTTGAAAGTGATGTTCATAATTATCATAATCATAATGATTGTCGTGCTGATAATAATGAAGATAAAGAAATTAATATTGCGAAATATGATAATGATAATCTTGGTGATGAAGATAATATCAACGGTGATAAACATAATGATGATTATTGGATATAATGCGGATTATTGTTATAATAGTGATATATTGTTGAATTTGAAGATAAATATCTATTGATGTTGATAACATAGCCTGATGGTCTTGGTGTTAATAACGTGCTATATAAAGGTAACATGACAAATGAGAAGGATAGTGGACCATTTGGGGCAACGATCAAATGTGTCGTGTTTGAGGATAAGAAATGTGTGTTTTTGCACTGTCTTCAGACACAGTTACGATGATAATGTAATTTAACATGAATGCGTTTCTTGAGATAGAAACGGGAAATAGTTTTCTCTAGAAATTGCAATAACCTTGTAATTGAATTCATGTAAATATTGAACAAAAAATTCTTATTTATATCAATCTTTTATTATCTCTCTCTTCTCCTTTCTGTCTCTCCCTGAAGTGAGAAGGAAAGAAGCAGACAGACTAAGGAGAGAAATACATACGGAGAGGGAAAGAGAGAAAGAGAGAGAGAGAGAGAGAGAGAGAGAGAGAGAGAGAGAGACAGACAGACAGACAGACAGACAGACAGACAGACAGACAGACAGACTCGGACAAGCACCAATACGCGGACAGGCTCATACACACATAAACACAGAGAGGAAAATTTAATGAGCGAAAAGGACAGACAAAGAGGCAGACATACAGAGAGACAAGTATGAATTGTTGAGCAATAGACTTTCTCTTCGTTTTAGAGATTCCACTTTGCGTGCCCAAGTTAAGAAGCTTTCGGCTCCAGCAGATAGTAACAGAAGATGTCACAGTTAACGAGAGACCCTCATGGGACCAGGGGTTCTGCCGCCGGCCAGGCCTGAGGACGCTCACAGAATGGATTCTGTTATGATCTTTTGCTTCCAAGTCAGTGTCAAGATAAAGATAAAAACATGTTCGAATCTTGTGAAGAAAATGACGATTTACAGAAAAAAAGAATATTTAAGTGCATGTCTCTCGACAGTAAACTTAAAAAAATGTCTTCTTCTTCTTCTTCTTCTTCTTCTTCTTCTTCTTCTTCTTCTTCTTCTTCTTCTTCTTCTTCTTCTTCTTCTTCTTCTTCTTCTTCTTCTTCTTCTTCTTCTTCTTCTTCTTCTTCTTCTTCTTCTTCTTCTTCTTCTTCTTCTTCTTCTTCTTCTTCTTCTTCTTCTTCTTCTTCTTCTTCTTCTTCTTCTTCTTCTTCTTCTTCTTCTTCTTCTTCTTCTTCTTCTTCTTCTTCTTCTTCTTCTTCTTCTTCTTCTTCTTCTTCTTCTTCTTCTTCTTCTTCTTCTTCTTCTTCTTCTTCTTCTTCTTCTTCTTCTTCTTCTTCTTCTTCTTCTTCTTCTTCTTCTTCTTCTTCTTCTTCTTCTTCTTCTTCTTCTTCTTCTTCTTCTTCTTCTTCTTCTTCTTCTTCTTCTTCTTCTTCTTCTTCTTCTTCTTCTTCTTCTTCTTATTCTTCTTCTTCTTATTATTATTATTATTATTATTATTATTATTATTATTATTATTATTATTATTATTATTATTATTATTATTATTATTATTATAAGAACAATAACAATGTTAATGATGATGAAGATGATGATGATGATATCATATTAATAGATGCTGTTTTAGTCTCATTCTTTTTCTTCCTCTGCCAAGAACTGTTCCCGACAAAATTTCTCTCACGCCGTCTCTCACAACCTGGAGGTTCTACGAACTGTGTGATTCCAAGTCTCACCTACCTGCTTAGCTTCCTCGGCTCTTCATTATCAAAATGAGAAGCTCCCAACATAGTAAATAATTATTTTCGTTGTTTTCTTGTCTCCATTCTACAGCGCTAGAGCCGCTGGGCCACGACTAAAAACGGCCGTGTCTAAGAGTGGGGAGCAGATAGATGATAGAGAGATGCCCCTAGGGAATCCCAGCTAATGAAGCTTAGCCCCGAGTCTCTCACATCTCTCCAGGCCTTGTCCGAGAGACTCTGTAATTATTCTGTTTTTATAAGGCATCCTCGTGATCCGGGAAAACTTAAAGCCAACAAATAATCATACTTGTAAAAGCACATAACATGCAGATGATATTGGGCTCGTGTATGTAAGCTTTATGACATTAGCCAGAACGCTTTGGTCATCAAGAAATCGAGAATGAGAATGTATAAGATGCCCTCTTCCCTTTTTCACGAACATTTTATTTTAAATCTTCGAATCCTTAAAAAATGCTCATTTTCAAATATAAAACAGTCCATTTTTTTTTCTACTTCATGTTATTATTAAAATTACAATTATTGTTATTGTTATATTATTATTATTATTATTATTATTATTATTATTATTATTATTATTATTATTATTATTATTATTATTATTATTATTATTATTATTATTATTATTATTATTATTATTATTATTATTATTATTATTATTATTATGAT
>JAWDGP010001628.1:757500-787500 GCA_033675545.1 Elysia crispata
CTTTTTGTTTTGTTTTGTTTTTTAGCTACAATTTGGTTAATTAATAATCAATGCGACGCGCAGTAAACTTATTTCCTTAAAGACAAAAAAGTGTTCGTAACTACAGAATCAGTTTAAAGTTCACGACTCTTTATATCATTTCCGCTGGACTGGTAGTAAGAACCATTAATTTTTTATAAACGTATATTGATTGCCTCACCTACTCACCTAGCTGCATTTAAGTACATATATCTATTTATAGTAACACTATACTTTATTTAAACTTGACGCCTCGATATTTAAACGTCTATTGCCAGCATGCTAGATATTGATGTTTAAGTCTGCTGTTCCTGTAGACAAAGAGGCAGAAAGTTTGTTCTATGACAAGGGCATTGATCGCCCACAGTGAGGTTTGCCAAATATAGATCAATAAAAAAGGAAAATGGCGGTAAGGGCTGTTACTATGTAGATTAAACTGCATGGTATCACCTGGTGTAGTAGCCCTGTATTAAGCGCTAAAGAATATTCCCTACGTTGTTGATTGCTTGCTGGATTGATAACACTAATGTTTAAAGCAGGGTCTCATCTCCTCCTTATCTACCAGTTCACTCAGATAATATTGTGAGACAAAATGATCTGGAAACGAACATTAATGAAATGAAAAGTCAGAAGAGACCAAGTGCAAGGATTATTCTTATTTTCCAATTTCTTTTCGTATACGTTGTGGGACCGAATAATTTAATAATTTTATAAAAAAAAAATCATTCAAGGTGCGAGAAAAAAGAAAGATGTTTATACCGTCGGTAAAAATTAATGACTTTAAAACAGTGTTTTTCTTTTTTTTTTTTTTTTCTGATCCTCAGTATTCCTACTTCTTAATAAACTGAAGTTGGCTTTGATTTATAGGGTTCATCTGCTTTCGAGGTAAAACCGGCGCATCCTACATAGTGTGGTAAAAAATTAACGTAAATTTTACAGTACAAGCTGTCAGATCTGGTTTCAATGGGCTTTTTTTTTAAAAGTATTTCAGGCTTAAAGTGATCTTTGTTGAGGTCAATCGTGTTGAGAGAGCGATAAAGAGAAACGTATATTACGGCAAAGAAAGTGGGACCGAGAAAGTTATGTTATAGCGATGGTTGGAGAGAATACCACTCTCTAGAGCGAAGTGCACTGTGTGGTCAAGGATAAGTAGAGACTGGCTGGAACTGCAAGTCCATTAGTCCAATACTGTCGAGTTGGATTACAAAAGAGGGGGAAGTGGCAGAGAGAGAGAGAGAGAGAGAGAGAGAGAGAGAGAGAGAGAGAGAGAGAGAGAGAGAAGGAGAGAGTAGATAGATAGAGAGACAGATATATATGAAGAAGAGAGAGATAGATACAGAGAGAGAGACAGATATATATGAAGAAGAGATAGATAGATAGAGAGAGATAGAGATAAAGAGATAGAGAGAGAGATAGAGAGATGGATAGATAGATACAGACGATAGAAAGAAAGAGAGAGGGAGATAGATAGATAGATAGATAGATAGATAGATAGATAGATAGATAGATAGAGAGAGAAGGAGAGAGTAGATAGATAGAGAGACAGATATATATGAAGAAGAGAGAGATAGATACAGAGAGAGAGAGAGACAGATATATATGAAGAAGAGAGAGATAGATAGAGAGAGATAGAGATAAAGAGATAGAGAGAGAGATAGAGAGATGGATAGATAGATACAGACGATAGAAAGAAAGAGAGAGGGAGAGAGAGAGGGAGATAGATAGATAGATAGATAGATAGATAGATAGAGAGAGAGAGAGAGAGAGAGAGAGAGAGAGAGAGAGAGAGAGAGAGAGAGAGAGAGAGAGAGAGAGAGAGAGAGAGAGAGAGAGATTCTCAGATCTCTCACACGGGAGGACAAAGTATAGGCTACAATGAAATGACAGGTAGTCGACCTCACTCAAAATAACAGTCGTACTACAGCCACGTCTAGACAGTTAAGAATACTTTTAAAAAAGTATTTCTTATCTAGTAATCGACTTTTATCCAGCTTAACATTGTTATTACAAAGCTCAATTTGAACAGATTACTTTAGTTTTCAGTTTTGTTAGTCATGATAATACTGGTGCTGTAGTTGTTGTTTTGTTGAATTTTGTCGCTACTGATAAATTTTCTAGAAAAACTTAGAGCCTGTCAAATCTATAGATATATCTTTAACCATGGTGATGATGGTGTTTAGATCAAAAGTTCAGAGTACAATATTAAATACACGATAAACCGAAATCAGCAAAAAAAATTTCCAGGCATTTTAAGAGGTTGAAGTCAAGGATTTCTAAGCTATTCATCTCATTTTGGTGTTAGAACTTATTTCAACAACCCCACACTGACTGCGTGGAAAAAAGAATAACAGTAAAGTAATTTTAATATGTAATACTTGTCTAAAGTACAATTTTAACCATTGATCAATGAATCAAATAAACTCATGCCTTAGGGCTTATGGTCGACGGATCGACAGAGCTTCATTCCACAATCAATTATTACTAGTTAATCAATCATCATATCAACCACTTGATATACCCTGGCGTAAAAACTCATTAGATTACGTTAGATCTATATCTAGAGGATAACTTGATGAAAGAATTAATTCACAGTTAAATCGAATCAATCAATTTATAGAGAATTTTTTTTTCTTTTTAGTTATTTGCTCGATCACTGTAAGTCATTCGCTAGAAAAATATTTTTCAATGAATCAATCAATGACCAGTCGTCAAAATCAAATATTTTTCTCCTTGGCACTGGAATGCAAGAAATAGATAATATCTAGAGAGAAGACTGTCCAGTGAACTGATAAAAACACCGTGAAGCTGAATTACTGCCTTCACTAAGATACATTGGAAGAAAAGAAAGACAGTAAAATGAAGATGGTGTTTAAGGTTAAAACATTGAAAATAAAGGACAAATTTAGATGGAAATTGAGTGAGTTGTTTTCCGTTGAGTTACGCAATATCCTTATAACAGAAAAAATAAGAAAAAAAAAAGAAAAAGAAATAAAAAATAAGTGAACAGTCCTTTTGTGACGTACTAAGCAGTCATTTGGTAAAATGGGTTGTCTGGTACACAGTCATACAGAAGAGAATCTATTACAGGCTTTAGTACTGAGTTGACCCGGGAAATTATGGATTTCTGGTTCGTTGTGATTTACTTTGCGGAAATAAAAAGTTAGGAAGTTGATCAAGAGACTTTAGAGTGTAGGTTGAACGTGTGTATATATGGGGAGGGGGAAAGAAAGGGGGGGGGGATTAAGGGAGGATATGGGTTAGAATCAGTACCATCTATCTAGCTAGAAACAAGGGACGGGTTAGAATGCACGGGGTGACAGGAGCAGAGGATCATGCAAAATAGTGTTTGAAGAAATCAAAAGCGAGTTTCTAGGGATTCTACCTCCAATGAAAGGAGGTAGAATTATGTAGAAAGTACGATCGAAATGCTTAACAACTGAAAATAGTGTTTTTCCTCCTATACTGCAAATAACTGAAGAGATATATACATTGGAATTGGAAGATCTTAAGCAGTTTAATTTGCACGGTAACCAATAGAATTCTCGGTGGTAAAATGAATTAACCTCGAAAGGAATAGATCTTCAGATAGATAGATAGATAAGTAGATAAAAAGATATATAGATTGATAGACAGATAGATAGATTGACAGATTGATAGATAAATGTTTAGGTACGCGAATAGATTCATAAATAGTCAGACAGACAGACAGACCGACAGCTAGATTGATAGATAAAAAGATAAAAAGACAGCTAGTTAAATAGACGAATAGATAGATAAAATGCAAAGCTATAAATAAAGTGGGGAAAATGGTTTTGGTTGATGAATTTGCAGATTTGAGGTGGATCTCACTTTACTGGGCTATGAATGTGTTACATCTTAAAAACCATATATATATATATAGTGTCAGTGGAGAGAAGATCCGATTCAATGAGGGTTAACTTTCGACATGGCTACACTTAAACCATCTAGGTAAAATCTCGAGCTATATAATTGTAATAACTATCAGAGTTTTTGTTCTGTATTCTAAATAGTAAATTGATATATAAGATTCTATCGATTTTCTTTCACCAGATCCAATAGGAAACAAATTATTATCCTGGCTTTGAATCAATTCTTTTTCTTGTTTTCTCTTTGTTTTTGTTTCCTCTTTTTTTTTTAAAGTACAACTATTTTTCTCAATCGCAGTTTATAGACGGCGGCAGTGTTTTTAATTTGCTTTGTTACTGTTCCGCCACTAGATGGCGCTGCTATTGCCTGTGCACGAGAAACCTCCGATAGCTCATCCTAACAATTATATTTATAGTCTTCTCTGCTTGTGCACGTGTGTGTGTCTGGTATGTGTGTGTATATGTGTATGTGTGAGTTTGCGTGTTTGTAGACCAGCCCTTTCTCACGCTCCTCGCGGTGATGAACGGGTTGGACCCGCGCGGCAAGGCTGATGAGCGCGGTGATAAGACAGAAACAACAAGACCGCTACAACCGCGACATTATTCCATCTCCCGGAGATCGACGTCCACGGCAGTCAAGGAAAGGCCACAAGGTGGCCGAGTTCAGACATCCAGGGCATCCAGGGTGCTGCTGGCTTGTGGCAAAGTTCAGTGGGTCTTTTCTCTGTGTAATTATAGTAGATGGAAAATACGGGGGATGGAAATAGTACACTGTAAGCTACTTTTGAGCAAGACGTTGACATTTTGATGAAAAAACTGAATATTTACCGATTTTTATGTAAACCAATTAGTCGATTGATTTATTTTTTGTTCAATATACCTATACCTAAAGCCCGCCTTCAAAGTGCTGATCTTGAACCACTGATAGTCCACAGGCCTCCGTCGTACCAGGATGCACTAAAACAGACGTGGGGTCCAGGTAAACCGCTGTAAACAGCAAGGCTTGAACCCTCGTTCGAATGTTCTTTTCTGAGGAACTAAACTGGGTGGTCAGTTTTATTACCTTTATAAAGGTTGCCAGGGAATATTTTTACGATATGGCTCATGACTGGTAGGATGTGATAAACTCCATAACCAGATATCTCAGACTAGAACTATATCCGCGAGCTCTTTGATTCAGTCAAGCGCTCTACCAACTGGGCTTTCTGGCTGTCTCAGTTAACCATCATGCAGGTTTATAAACGGGAATATTTCTCTCTTATGTTGTTCTTTTTATTATTAAAAACGTGAACTCTGTTGAAAATAAAACAGATTCTTCTAGTTGATAAAGAGAGAAAGGGCGAACAATGAAAGACACGAAGAGTGATAGAGAGAGAAGAAAGAAGGATCGTGACAAAAGATATAAGAGATAAAGCGTGGTAAAGATATAGGAAAGTGAAAAAAACAGTTACAGAGAAAAGGTACAGGCCGAGAAGAGAGAGAGACACACACAGAGAGAGAGAGAGAGAGAGAGAGAGAGAGAGAGAGAGAGAGAGAGAGAGAGAGAGAGAGAGAGAGAGAGAGAGGAGGGGAGCAGAGAAAGAAAGATTAAAGACCAGATGGTATGAATCGGTAAATCAAAATGAATTACAGACACGTGTTCAAACTCCTCGCTTCTCTGGTGTCAAGTGTCCTTGACATCCAACATGAGGTCACACTATACGTTGTTTATCTTCATTTTCCGCTGTTTTGAATATGTTAAACTGCAGCGGTTTTTGCTCGTATTCGCAATAAGATTGCCTAGCAGTTTAACTGAGATTACAGGCATACGTTTTTCTTGTTTCATCGTTTGAAGAATCTGCAAAATAATTTCGTGTTTATTACATTTCTAGAAATAAAACGAAAAACTCAGGTTGACATACAGATAAACTAGTTATATATGACCTAAAGTTTAGAACTCTTTAAAGAGCTTCTGTAGATGAACAAACTTTTAGATTGTATTTTTTTCCTTCACGTAGCTCGTTTAGTTAACTGAATTATCATTAGCTTTGATTTGAAAAAAATGTTTACCGATTTTTTTATGTAAAACAATCAGCCGATAATTTTCTTTTTTGCCCAATATGATTAGACCTGAAGTCCTGAAAACTTCGCCGTCGTGTGAAAGAGGGTGTGTACTGTTTACTTTGCCATCTTTTTTTTTTCACAATTATTTACTTTAAAAGTGCGTGACCTCAAGTCAAAGACTTTCTTGTATTCTGAAACAAGAAAGGTAAGCTCACAATGATCTGTGAAGTTTCTTTAATGCAGTAGTTCTAAGAATGTCGAGCGTATTACATATTCGCTCTAAACTGTTACACGTATTAGAGCTTCGTCTGTGAAAATAAACGAAGAGGTGTCCATCTATTTCTAGTAGATTTGCTTGACCTCGGTTAAAAAAATAACATTATTAAAACTGCCTCAACCACGGCAATAAGCCATGCAGCGCCACTTCCCGTGTCAGTAAAACTGGTATCGGACCTCATCATCTGATCGTGCATGGCTCTAACAAAGGCTGGCAGTCTTCCATAGAGTTGTGACTTGTCTCTTGCAACTGGCAGGCTAGGTGTGGCATCTGTCTGCTGCTTCTCGGGAGATATTATAAAGCACTGCTTTCATACTGCGTTTACAATATTTGGCATGTCATGCACTATCGCTATCACTTCGTCACGCAGCTGAAAGGCAATATAACTGATAGCCTCTACAATAACCTGGTTCCTCTACAATAACCTGGTTCCTCTACAGTAACCTGCTTTGTTTCATATTGATTTCCTTCCCTTCAAACGCGATCTGAGATTTGTTTCAATCACTTTCTTTCTTACAGGTTGCCTTATCTGTGAGATCAACATTTAGTGTGCACTGGGTTTGTGGAACTAAGACATTCTTGATGAATATAGGTTGGTTTTTGTTAAATGTTTTAAGATGCGTTCTTTTCAGCCAAAAGAATTTTTTTTCCCTTTTAGATCTCTCTGCCTTTATATTTCTTTCTATGCATGTCTATTATCCTTCAATGTATCCATCTAACAAGTGATGTATTCATTTCTTCTCTTTTTGCAATCGAAAAGTGCATTCACTACATCAGTACATCTAACGCAGCAAAGTTTTCTGCAAACTTGACTCCATACAATTTCATTATGCTTAAATCCGTTTTTAGCGCTTTTCTCCATTATTATCTTTATGTTCCCGATTAATACACCTAACAGCCAGACACCGCCAGAACACAATGCTCCCTTTTTAATATCTAGAGTCTATGAAGGTTTGTGTCAGGTTACCTCGCCCACAGCAAATTAATTGTTGATGTTATTGTATGGGGGAATCTGTCTGTCTCTCGTCATGACCTGTCCTCCCTAGCTCAGACTAGCTGCCCTGTACCGGAAACAGATCCCAGTGCACCATTTTGTTGGGTGGTGACCTGATACAGGATTGGCGCTCACCTGGACTTGGTGTCCAAGATGGAAAAATGGGGGAGGTGTGGGGGAGGGGAAGAGGAAGCAGAAAGAGGAGTTGTGAGGTAGGGAAAGCGTGTATTCAAATGATTGCTATATTAAAGAGATTTTCGTCTGATATTTAAAGAGAGGTAAGAAAGTATGGAATAATTTTTACCAGTATAAAAGAGTTTGGAGAACCACCTTAATATATTCAGATGTAGGTACAATTCTTATGAAGCATCTGCACAGTGTTGAGAGATAGTAGAATGAGTTGAATCCGACGTGAAAATTCAAAATCAGCTGCAGAGAACAAAGGAGAGATAAAATCCTACAATAACACAATAAGTCTACTTGAAGTATTTATCTATCTATAATATCTCTCTTTGTTTTCATCTATCGATCAATCTCTCTATCTGTCTGTCTATCGGTCTCTTTAGTGAATATTATTGTTTATCTATTTTATTTCATTTCTGATGTTTTGCTTCACACTTTGCCCCTAAATTGATAGAGTAATAAAATAATGTTATTACAACCCTTCATAATCATACTTACATGAAAAACTGCCTATTTTTCTAGATCTGTGTTTATCTATTTGTATGTCTTTCCGTCTCTATTTTCACCTCTTAAAATCGTTCATTCTCTTTCTATCTTCCTCACTCCCTTCCATCCCTCTCTCTTTCTTTCTCTCTATCACTCACTTTCTTACCCCATCCCCCCGCTCTCTCTCTCTCTCTCTCTCTCTCTCTCTCTCTCTCTCTCTCTCTCTCTCTCTCTCTCTCTCTCTCTCTCTCTCTCTCTCTCTCTCTCTCTCTCTCTCTCAGGCAGATTAAATACTATCAAGCTATTCTTTTTACAAAAAGTTGGCTGATTTGAACAAACAAACGATACTATTGGTCTAAAATTGACAATAAACTACCGTGTTGCAAACTGATTTTAAAAAAATTATCTTAGAAATAATTAGAAAACAGGACAGTTTTCATCGGAAAAGTTTAATTTTGTTTTTCACAGCACAGGATATTCAAAGAGACTGATTAATACTGCCTAGTTTTTTGTAACGGCGCAAAAGATCAGAGATGCACATCAGCTTGGTCACATAATTCGTTTATATCCCACACAGAGCAGTGTTTTCTGTTGACGCTGTAGGGAAAGCCAAACCCTTGACTTATGAATTAGTTGTGGATGAGGTCCTTACCTTACCGCTGTTTGCCTCGCCCAGAGAAGCCACACGAATTGTCCAATAGTCTGACGACTGCTTCTCTGTTCCAAGCATATGGGGCTCCTTGATCTTGTTTTGGTTATGTAACAAGAAAAATATTTAGGACTTACTTGCAGCTTCGCCAACAAATAAAATTTTGCCAAAAAAAAAAAAAATGCAGACAGAAACCTATGTTTTGATGTCAAATCGACGGAAATCCACAATCTCCATATAAGATTCTTTTGGAAATCTAGGGACTTTATAAGCCAAAGAACTACTAACTTGATGTTTCATTACTATAGCGAGCAATTATTAGCTTGACGGAAATTCATCGTTTCTGAAAAAGATTCTTCAAGAAACTTAAGAGACGTTTAAACGAAGCAAAGAACTACAGCAATTTGACATTTCATAGCAGTGAAAAAGGGAGGAAAGATAAAACCAAACTGCTTTTCTCAAACACCACCATCTCGGCTGTATTGTGACACAAAGAGCAGAGAACTTGGGCGGCCTTTTGAAAAAATTTGAAGAAGCGAGAGTAAAAATCGGCAAGCGGGTCAAACAGAGGACAGATATTACCAGTGTCTTTTTTTTTTCTTTTCACTTTTTACAAAACTGAACTAAGGAGAATTCTGGCGAGTAATGCAATGTACCAAAATGAATTGGTAAGTGATGTTAATACAGATATATGCGAGTGTTATTGGATAATGCAAAAAAATATTTCACCTCCAACTTATAAATTATTCTCCAATGTGTTTAATCTGAAACGAACTTCAAATATCTCAGACAGGTGTGATGCAGCCTTGATATTCCCGTCTCATCCTAGCCGGTCAATTGTTTGAGTGCTTAGCGGCTCGTGCTTGACATGGTGAGCAGTAGCAGCTGGCTGATGTGGGTTGCGTCCCTTGTCCCGCGGGATGGGACGGGTTGCGCCCCTTGTCATATTGACACTCACGCTCACTAGCAAGGTTTTGTTTGGCGTTTTTTACCCTGCGCTGAATGGATCATTCTGAAAATGAGAAATCCGATTAAAAACTGATACCTGTTAATACTCTAAATTAAATATCTGGATTACAACATTATATCATATAAACCAAAGTAAACACACTGTAAATATATTTACATACCGGTACTTAAAACGAAATTGGTGGGGGAAAAAAACGCAGTTTAGTTATCTCTGAAAGGCAAAGCAATACATATATTTTTTTTAAATCAATTTTAATCTTTCATACTTTGGAGACTTAACATTCTCTGAAAATATTCCAATGAATTTAAGCCGTGATATAGGAAATCTAATATTAAAAAAAAAAAGAAAATATTTCGATAAAAGTTTAGGGCGGGCAGAAAGCAATGCTTGGCACGCCTTTATTTAATTACCCGTTGAAAACGAGTGCAGTTTGACCAGTCTTACAATATAAATGTGTGTATATACATTTGTAAAATGCCGCAACACAGAGAGAGACACATAGAGAGATAGAGAGAGACAGACAGATAGACAGAGAGATAGATAGATGGTAGATAGATAGAGAGAAAGACAGACAGACGAGTCAGAGAGCTGATATAAGATCAGTGTTGACACCTGGATTCACTAAGGTGTGACTAGATCTAGTTGAAGGAGCTGGCGTGGGGGAGATCGTTTTTTGTTGGTTTTTTTTTTTTTGCCAGCCGGTTCTGACGATAACCGAAAAAAAAAAGTAATGGGGATACAAGGAACAGAGTGTGAGGAGTGAAGACTTTGCATTGAAGAGAAGAGGGTGTTGAGCGATTTGAGGGGAAGGGGGTTATGGTGGTGTGATTCTGATAGTTTAGCAGTCTATCGTGATCGTGTTGACAATAACCATGACTAAAGTATCATTTCAAACGTCGGCATCTTGTCATTATCATCATCTTTTCAATCACCTGCCATTATAAGAGTTATTTCCCCTCTTATTACTATCATATCAGGTCTCAAAAACTGCGCACGACGTAACACGACGAAACAGGAGCAACTAGGAAAACTATTTTTAGCTTAACAAGCAGCTGGCATGAACTCACTTTGAAAGCTTCTTTACGTTTGTAGAAATGGTTGTTATAAGGCGATATACTGAGCATACATATTATAACTTGAATATTCAATACAGAGTGTGTTCCTCAAGGAAATTTTGAGCCTTCTTCACTTCATCTTACAGATTTACCTCAACTTGAGATCAGATTGAATTGTGAGGTGACGTATTGCCTACCAAATACACTCCTCGGAGATTACAGGACTTATTTATTACCGCACGGCAGAAAATGCATAAAAATCAGAAGGCAGCACTCTATCATTCGGCTACAGGCGTTCACCTTCCTTACAGCCTGTAAACTCTATTGCTGTAAACTGTGCCAAGCCTGGCGTTTGCGGTTGCTGACTCGATAATTAATGTCTTTATTGCCAATAGCTATGCCTTGATCATGCTCTAAGTCCTTAACAATTTTATGCAGCCTTTTGGCGTACCGTCTGAGTGATGGGTGCCCTTTGCACTAAATGCTTCACACCTTCTATTATTGATTTGTAGATTTAGTGTTTAAGACCCATCTTGTCTAATATTTTTTTACTCTACCCCCTGAACAGATGTGCCTCTGTGTATGAAGCTCTGGGCTCAGTCCAGACAAAGACTTAGAAGGGCTCAGAACCTTTGTCTGTGGGGTGTGGCAGGTCAAATCGAAGGCTTGCCCTCTCCTAGAGCAATTTGGATTTAAATAATGAAGCAACACATTCAAAAAGATAAAGGCGCTGTTTATTCTCTCTATGTGGTTGAGTAATATTACTGTTAGTCGTCAAGGAATAGTTATTGACATAAGAAAACAAATGGTGTGACATGTAACAGGTGACACTTGATCCAACAAAAAATGGCATTTTAATTTAGTTATTGAAATACACTTTAACCCTTACTACATGGCAAACAGGGAGAGTATTCAGTCAAAAGCAATAAAGCTTTCTACGCTCTGAAATATGTCAATCATGTGGTAATTAGTTTGTGTAAGCAATTCGGAATGTGACCATTGGAATACTTGGTGTTGAAAACTAATTGTTTGAGTGCGATCTTCATGTCAATATCAGAAATTACCTGCCGTAAATGATAAAGAGCGGTGACATGTGGAGACGGACGAGAGGGAAAACAAGATTTAAATACAGGAGGTGGGGAGAGAGAGGCAGACATAGTGAGAGAGAGAGAGAGAGAGAGAGAGAGAGAGAGAGAGAGAGAGAGAGAGAGAGAGAGAGAGAGAGAGAGAGAGAGAGAGAGAAAATTCAAAACAAAGCAATCTTATTTAAGATGAAAAAGAAAGTAATCTAGAAGCAAGATTTACAAAGAATACGCAGAGAAAGGAATGAGATGGTTGAAAGAAAAAAGAACAGGTTGGTGATCACAGATGCCCTCGTCCGAAACTTTCTCTCTCATTACATTATATCGGAATTCATTAGAAGACAAAAATAGTACAAAACGACAGTAAATAAGGCTGTTTAACACATTTGTTTCTTGCTAAAGATTGAGTTTAGAGGAAAAACTAGATCAATTTATTTATACTAACCAGCTAAATCTGATGCAATTTTCTGAACAATGTTCGCTTGTTATCTCTGAAAATTTGCAGGAAGTTGACATGATCTTAATAGGAATCCGCTACGGTTCAAAGCTAGATCTAGGTTACATTTATTCTAATTTTAGTCCTATGGGTGAGTGCTAATAGAAGTAACAGACGTGATCTTGTTACTGTTGCCTTTGGGAGTGCGTGGCGCCGTCAGTTTAAGATTAGTCCATGTCAAAGCTTTTATGGCGCTCTAAGTGCAACACACAAGCTTTCAGGATCCTGGGACATACCCTTCCTCATTATCTAGACCTCCACATTGTCTTCGGATGCTATCTGAAACTCGGTTTTAAATTGATGGAAAGCTAAGACAAGTTTAAAAAGGCTAATAGATTCAGAAAACTAATGGTTTTGAGTATATAGGAGTGGCCGAACTTTGTTATAAGACAGAAATATAAAAACTCTCCGTTCATCCCTATGATAAGGAAAAAAGTGTTGTTTATTCCTAGAGCGTTCCGTACAGACTTCAGGTGCCAGATATTTCCTCTGTGTGCTACATATCTACTTCCAGCCTCGGCTCTCTTCATTATCTCCACCTATCTGTTCATCTGGGATTTATCACGTTCTTTATTCATAGAAAAGGCTCGTAACTCCGGCTTAGCAAAGGTGGTAATGCTGTTAATGAAGGGATGAAAACTTAACTGCGGACAGGATCTGGTTTATGTTCTTTAAGTAGATAAGAAAGGATAAGGAGACAAAACTCTCAAGAGGTGAAATAAGCTGATTAGGTGCTTAAATCATTCTCGTGAAAGAAAGACAGAAATAGAAAATAACAACTTCAAAACAAGTAGCAAGTACAGAAAGAAAACTGCGACAACAATTCGGCTTTGAGACACCAAAAAATACAAAAGAGAAAAAAAAAGAAAGCACAAAAAATAAGCATTAGTTCGTTAAATATTTAGCTGACAGAAGCAAAAATTGGCAAGTTTTGATGGGAGAGAAATTGAGAGAGAATGTTTTAGTGGAGGAAAGTTTGAGTTAATAATGAATTATAAGATAGTTATAACATATAAACACAAAAAGGGAATAGGAAAAAAGGGCAGAGGAGGATGGGGGAAGAGCTGTAGGGAGAAAAAGGAGAAATAGGAAGAAAGTAAGAGAGTGAGAGAAAGAGAGGGAGAAGGTAAAAAGAAATGAGAGGCCAGCAGCAAGGATTGATTGTAGGGGGAGAGAGAGAGACTGAGAGAGAACAAAAAAGCTTGATAGATCTGAAACGCATCTTTATGCTCTATGACAACACAAGAAGTTCCAGTATTGCCATTTATCGACCTGAGGCACTTATCATCTGTCCAGTGTGTCCAGTATTGACCTAAAGCGGAGCTCATCCTCACACCATCAAGTGGTCTCCAGGGATTTACAGCCACTCTCTGGGACAGCGCCTCGAGTCAGTGGCGTCTGCTGCTTGTGTGATGTCTCAGGAGGACCGACGCGGGAGTCTTAAACCGTTTGGAGAAACAGATTTCGTGGTGTCACAGCTTGCAACGAAAGCAGTTTGAAAATTTCTCCAGTAAACTGATCCAAAGCCCTCTATGCAGCAAGCAGCTTCAACATCTTTTTCCCCTTTACTGTCTCGAACACTGCGTTTCTCTCATATGTGATGTAACTTCTCTTTTTAACTTGGTAAGTAAAACCGTACCTCTATGAACCTTTGTGTGTGTATCTCTCTTGAGCTCTTGATCTAGCCCAACAAGTTAATTAATGATGGTTGTTATTATGGCTTTAGAACGGTTATTGCTCTTGGAAACTCGGCTATCAACTGAACTTTTTGAAAATTTGTTAAAGAATAGAAAGAGAATTATTGTGTAAGGCGGGTTATACACAGTTTCGACACATTGAGCGTTAGACATCACAAAAACGCTTTCTCTTAATGTATTGGTAGAGTCTACAATGCATGAGATGTTTTGATAAAATACATTAATTTTATAACAGAGGTTATGATTCTATTCCAAGGATCTCAATGACATGGATTAATCAGATTTTTTCCTTTGTCGAGAAAGGTCCTACTGGTGAATCAAAAATAGTTCAGATGTTTAAAAGTTACATAGTGCAATAAACTAGCTGATTCTTAATGCAATCTAATTTATTACATGTATGTCATTGTTTCAAACTCAGTTAGTGTCACCAAAGCACAAGAAGCCCCCCGGAACTCTTTTCCTTCTTCTGGCAATGTGTACAAAGCCGATGTACACACACACACTGTGGTATACCGGGAGTGGAGAACATCCTATATCGTAGATTATCACCAATTTGTTTCGTTCTCTTAATTCGCTTACAGAGGTCATATTGCAGTAATGTAGTTCCTATCAGCCGACTTGACCTTTTGATTGAGAACAGTTTTAGAAGATAACATGGGCATGGTAATGATAGAGCTCACTGGCAGGACTAAGTCTTGTTCATGTCTGAAGTCAAATAAATAAAAACAACAACCAAAAACATGGTATTAAAAACACTGATAGATACCTCACCAAAATAGAACATGATTAATATCCAACGATAAGGGAAAAAATTGATGTCCTTTGAAAAAAAGAAATTAGGTGAACAATTTTTGATTTTTTTGTTTTCTTGTTGTTAACTTTCAATTTCTTACGTTGATTTCTGGGAAGCCTAGAAACGAGGCAAGGCTTGGACTGTATAGCGTCAAGATATTTATGATTAAAATCTACATCAAAGCAATAAAGTTCCGTTCTCTCAGTTACATCAGAGCTTACCAACACGTGCCTTCTCTACACTATCAGACGTGATTTGGCTCATTAAAATATCGAACCATACCGTCAATCCTCGCTTCCTTCCAGACTGAGAATCCGTCAATCCTCGCTTCCTTCCAGACTGAGAATAAAGAAAAGTTCCTGTCAACATCCCTAGCTTGGAAGTAAGAAAGTGGTGTGTTAGAACCAGAATCATTGTTAAAGGTTTGGTGTTATCTGTTTAGATTTAAATCCAGACTGGACTCAATGAAAATGCAGCGTAAAGGCATAGTCAAAAATTTAAACATAATTTAAAATTTTCAGTAAACATTCTACAGCACTACTTCAATCGGCAAAATAAGTGTATGGAAATGTTTTACAAATCCAGCCAATTGCACAGTAAAAGATGGATTGTATTATAATAATATTATTCACAAATAATCCAGAGAGAGTTTTAACAGAAAGTTATCAAGATTGTTATACATAGGCACATAATTATAAAAGACAAGAACAATAATAGAAAGGGCTCATTTTAGCAACAAACAGAAAAGATAGTTATGGAGCTTTCAGAATGAAAACAATGAATGTTAAGAAGCCTTGCTGTGAAAATATTCATGCCGGTAATGAGAAAGTGTTTTGAAAAAAGAAAATGAAAAAAATGTAAAAGTTCAAAATTTGTGTGCGGAAGTCTATATGATAGAAAAGAGTAGCGCTCTTTCAAGACTTTGTTTAACAAAGCGATCCATTGACTGTATACTAATTTCATAACTATGGCCATGTTTGATAAGAAATTTAAAAAAAAATAAAAAAAAAATCACATTGAATCAAGTATAAGGGAGTGTGTGGTTACAAAGAGATTACGAAATTATTATGCACTAGAAAACACATTGAAATATTCTATTGCTAATACAGGAAAAATTTCGAACACCTGTTCGATTCCTAATCAAAAGGCTCAAGACGCTTACGGAAAAATATAATTGTGAATTAGAAAACGTATTGAAATCTGCTATTGCTTATAACAGAAGAGTTTTAAACACCTGTTCAATTCTTGACTATGTGGAAAACCAGATGGTACAGCAAAGCCCCGCAAGATGTACTAGCCAGGTAAGTTTTAAAATTATAATTTAAAAAAAAAGAGTGCACAAACTAAGAGTACAGACAATATATATATAATATATATATATATATATATATATATATATATATATATATATATAAAACAACTTTAAAATGAAGAAGGAAACATAAGAGCAATACTGTTGTAGGTATTGAAGAAATTAAGGGGTTTAACAGTCTGGTGTTGGTGAAAGCAGAAGGAAATTATACTAACTGTAAATCTGCTTGCAAAAGATGACAATTGGGTTAAATGATAACCATGTAGAGTGAAATTTACCTTGAAAGTTTTGAGATGACTTCCATTCCCTGAAAAGAAAGTTAGAAACATTCTTATAGAGGTCACAACTACAGTCACAGCTTTTTATTCAACGTGATACCCAAAAAAAAAAAAAAGATAAGACAGGGTAAGCCTCATGTAGAAAAATTAAAAACAATAGGGTTGACAGGAGTTGGTATCAATCCCTAAAAGGTCTTTAAAAGGACCTACAGACAGAAACATGACAAAGAATTTTGAAACCTTATGCACACAAAGAAATACACAGTGCGACAAACTTGAAGATGGGAACCAAACACAGGACCGAGATCGGGATTCAAGGGCTCAACTAGAGCAAGGCCCACGCCTTGGGCTGGGGGTCTATACTGCAGATATATATATATATATATATATATATATATATATATATATATATATACATGGATACAGGAATTTATTCCTCAGGGCTTGCCCATCTGGCTGGACACAAAGGTCAAGATCCAGGGGCTCATTTTGATTAGAGTTGGGATTACCGGACGGTTTGAGAATCTAGTTACAGACTTGGATATACTTGGATATTCAGAAGTTTAATCAAAGCCGGGCGTATCCAATCGTCTGCGAATCTAGGCAACAGAAACAAAGGTTTTGTATTCCATGGAGCTCATAAAATACATTTTTCTTCCTCAAGCCCAGGTTTCAATGACATTATGTATCAAAAGTTTACTTAAACTGGACAGCCTATGCTTAATTTCAACCAATTTTTTTTTCACTACAACCTAGCGACAAAGAGATATTTTTTTCATTCAACAATATAGAATCCAACCTCCCTTTCCATAGAATAACGTTCCACAATTGTACGAATCTAATTTTAGTAGAGAGATATAAGTTATATTATAACTTTGACGATACTGTAAAACCATGGTGACTAAGAAAAATATTTTCATCTCTCATTACGACTCTGAAATATAACAGAATCTATAAATTTTATCTTCTTACTGAAATTTTTTTGTAGCACATTATTTTTTTCATTATTGTCTTTCCTTTTTTTATGTGCGTTACAGAGATTTTTTGTTGCACACATTTAAAAAAAAACTACTGTCATATGTGTGGGATTTTTTTACCTGTGTGATTTATTGAAAGTACGTCGAAATTTTTTCAATTACACATAAATTTTGTTCGCCAAAAATTAGCAACACATTGAATGTCAGCAAGTGAATTAGGTCAACTGACCCCTTAATCTTACTTTATTTTTTAAGAGGGATATTTTTAGTCTAAGAATCCTCTAGTGTTCATCGGCATTGACTAGAACCATCGAGAAGGGAATAAGTGGGCGTATAAAACCTGCTTAGCGGTTTTTATTCTGATTTACATAGTTTCAAAGTTTTAAACTTTATATTTATATTCAATACTGCAATATTGCAATTCATTCTAGTTTTTAATGTAATAGGAAAATGCCTGTTTTACCAGTAAAAAGTATGACATTCTTTTTTTTAATGAAAGATGGGTTTTTTTTAACCTCTCTCCGTGATAAATCAGACATCAGAATTTTGTTATATTGAGAAACGTGGTGGACCCTTCTTGCTCCAAACTTTGATGAGGAACCATAGATAGACCCTTGTTACACCGACGGTTGAAGAGCACGGTGAACCAGTGGAAGTTCGTACTTTCTAGACAAGAAAGATAAGCATAACAAGTCCAAAAAAGGCCTCCCTGGATTTACCACTAATGAGACATAACGATTTCAAATTGCAAAGTTTGTTCAGAATCTATAAAGCCAAAAAGTTTATGTGATCCTAGTTTCCGATTTTTAACTCTCTGTTAAAGTTTTATCTTTGTCTTTCGAGTGCTACACTCTTGCAGTGTATGCAGAAAACATTTTGAAGGCCTGCATATCATAGTCATGTTTTAACAGGAAGAAAAAAAAAACTCTGTTCACTTGCAGACCTTCATATTCATATAAAACGTGTGTGAAACTCTGCTCCCTAGAAGTATTATTATGTTGTATAGTTATCTAACAATTAAATCTGCCCCTCTCACCTTGACTGATCTATGGCGAATCATTGCCAAGAAGATAAGTCGTGTCCCGTCAGGCAACAGGTACAGCTCCCCTGCTGAAAGGAGCGAAGGGCGGTTACTCTGGCCATATAAAAAAACAACTCATGAAATAATGTGTTTGAGCAAGAGCCAGATCTAATTTTAGATGTAACTCTTATCGATAATGAGCAACGGTAGGGTTGTAGTGTAGGCTCGTGCATAGAACTAACCTGTTGAGTTTCGGGTGTGCATATATAGCAAGATACCACACAAACATTCTATTTTCAGTTTTTACAGATCATTCCTCTCCGCCCCATTACACACCATCCAATCTTTGTTATATATATATATGTGTGTGTGTGTGTGTATATGCATATATATATATGTGTGTGTATGTATGTATGTATATAAGACTGTTTTAGTCTCTGACTCTCTTTCTCTGTCTTTTTCTCCTCTCTATATCTCTGTCTCTCTCACTCTCGCTCTTGCCTTTTGGCGTCTCTCTTTCTCTCTGAACCAATATAATACTTTGAAGTACACATGACTTCTAGACAGTTTAAATGATTTTGGCAGTATTGCAAAATAATTATTTACAATCTTGGGTGAACCTTAGATCTAGAGATAAATAGTGTGTATGGAAGGTTAATTTTTTTTTATACTATTTTAGGTCTAGCATTTTCCTTATGAAACTTTCAAAAAAAAAATGAAAAAGGTGTTTCTGACTTCCTTAAAACCACCTTTTTGTTTTTTTTTTAAACTATAACTAACGATTTTTTAAAGCCAACATTATTATGGTGTTTATGTAAAAATGGTATATTTGAGATGTTGATGGTTAAATATATATGACGAATTTAATGAAGATCACGAAGAGGAGGACGATGATAATTTTAAAGTTTATGCTGATGATGATTCACCGATTTTCTGATGCTTATTGTTTGACTTTGGCTCTTAAATAAAAAGAAGTCTCTGGTAGTCACCATTTAATAATACTAAACTGCCTGCCATGGCTGGATGGGATCCTTGATACAAGTGCCAACAGAGAGCATCGACATTTCCAATGATAGTTTGTTTTTTTCCTTGAAAGCTAAAAATGCTGACTTAGTTTCAGCGGGTGTAAACATTTCTCTCCAAAGCGCTGCTTGTAACATGCACCCAATTGCCTGCTGTTAAAGTTTTCACACCCAATTCAAGGACGCAATTTTTTAAAGCTCTGATTTATGACCACGCGTGTTTTGAATTGCCTCTCAGCTCATTTTTGTTCTCCGTATTTTTCGATTTCTTTCAATTATTTGTTTTGTTTGTTTTCTCTGGTGCCAGAGATGTTTCAATCGATGTTGTCCTGTTTGACCTTTTCACCAAGAGAGGATCCATGTGTGACATTTGAAGAAATGAAGTAGATATCATGTGCCATGGAAGATGTTTTTCTCAGCAAGGATTACCACACAATGTAAAACAGTAGAGGAAAATAGAATAAAAATTTCCTGATAAAGTCACAAAATACTCTAAATATAAAAAGCCTTGAGTGTTCAAAGCTGTGAAATATTTACCAGTGTAAGAAATAAATAGCTAGCTCTATGTAGCAGTAATGTGTGACCTACAACGGATATAAGATGAAAATTATTATAAAGATTTGTCTTTTATCTTGTAAGTCGTTGTTTTACGCTGAATAACAAAGAAAGTAATTATGACTGGGAGATCAGGGAGACGTCACAAAATTATGAAGCCATTCTACCAGAACTAGTGTGTTTTGTACAGCTTTACTATTCTAAGAAAGTTGACATTACAACCAACTTGTAGCATGAAGATAGCTCATAAAAACAGCTATGGCACAGATTATACGGATATGAAAGAGCATAAAAGCGAGAAACTTTCAAAACGTAAGAAAACAAACGTAGGTTGAATCATGAATGTTTTTCTAAAAAAAAAACAAAAAACACACGGCTTCCAACCAGTAATAAATAAAATATAGTGTAGGAATTCTTGGATGTGAAAATGGAGATAACATCTACACTTACGTAAATGCAACATAGAACAAACAAGACAAAAATAAACAGAAATACCGAGAGAGAGAGAGAGAGAGAGAGAGAGAGAGAGAGAGAGAGAGAGAGAGAGAGAGAGAGAGAGAGAGAAAGAGGGAGATAGGGAGAGAGAAACAAACAGACAGACATTCTGACAGAAAGGCAAACAAACAGAGAAAGTGGACGAGACAGACAGAGTCAAAGACAGAGACAGAGAGGGGCGAGATGGAGGAGGAGGAAATAAAAGTATAGGGGTATGGGTAGGAATAAAACGTGAAGACGGAAAGCGGTTTTATTTATCCCCCATTACGTATAATTTGCTAAACGTTCAACTGACAGAGTCCCTCAATAGCACTCACGTAGAGAAAATGTAAAAATAAACTAATGAATATTGCTAGAAGATGTTGGTATTTGATGTGAGTAAAACACGCTACTGATTGAACTGAAACAGTTCGGTCAGACAAGAGGTCTCATAGCTCTTTACACTAACAATTTCTAAAACAACAGAAATCACTCTGATAATACGAAGAGAAAAGTCATGTCACCTCCTTTACAAAACACTTCGTTATTCATTTTAGGTAGTTCTCAGCTGTGCTCAATGGTAAAATTAATTGTTTAAACAATCAACAACTATTGGATGCTATGTGATTTGAGTAAAACTGGCAACTTGATGTAAAATTTGCGTCGGCCTATTTCATCCAAACCAATCTTCCAGCTAAAGTCAGCTCGGATTGCCACAAGTATCAGGTCTGAATCTCAGAACTTGGCCAGGTGAAAACGAGGAACAGTCACGTGACCTGACGCAGGTGACCGTCCAGAGAAGACGGGACAAGAGCTACTTCAGCCAGCCTTGCACGGTGGTGAAGAGGTCCTTGACTTCCGCCTCTCTAGTGTCTCTAAATCGAGAGGAACCCGGTCGGGACGTTGCGCAAGGAAAACGTCAAGTTTTCGCGTTGTCTCCTCACGATGAGAACTGGGCTCTTCGATGTTACGCCTGTGTCTTGACTTTCAAGCGAGCCCTGACTCCCAATTAACCACAGAAGCCGCACAACAGTTGGAGGAAGATCCACTCTCCAGGTTTGTTCAGTGTTGTTTTGAATCCAGTACCATATACCTGGGTTAGAGAAATGGTACCGGCATTGGTTGAATGGAATCCCGTAGACCGTTAATCTGGCCATAAAGGCGAGTTCCTGGTAATATGATACAAGTACTGCTGTGCTGTTAGCTGAATGGAAATTTTAAGAGAAAAAAAAAACTTTCAGCTTATAATTTTTTTTTTTTGATTTGGCTTTTGGTTATAGTTATCGTTTTTTAAATTTGGATATAAATTGTAGGGGCTTTTGAATCCGGTTCTTTTTTCATGCTTTAAATCTATTTTTGATGTAATATATGATAGATTCAGTCTGTTATGCTCTTCTCTCTTTGGTCTTTTGGTCTGTCAGCATCCGCCTCTTGAATTGGACCTTGTTACAAAACACATATTCTCATAACGTTGTCTTTACAAATGGAGAAGCAATCAAGACATCAGGGCTTTATTACACGATGTGTATGAATAAAAAAAATTGTGAAAAACTTCATGCGCAATAATATGTACATGTAGTCTGTCAGCATCCGCCTCTTAAAAACAAAACTTACTGGACCGATATCTAGAGCTAAACATCAATTATTTATCTATCTAAATGTGCTGGTATCCACTCCATTAAATAGATAAAGTTTTCGTCTCTCACTTTCTCTCTCTCTCTCTCTCTCTCTCTCTCTCTCTCTCTCTCTCTCTCTCTCTCTCTCTCTCTCTCTCTCTCTCAGTTTATCTAATCCTCTATTTCTTTCATTTACATCTCTTTATTTCTCTTTTTTCCCTCTCTTTCCTCCTCTTCCTTCATCTCGCCTTCTCTCTCTCTCTCTCTCTCTCTCTCTCTTTCTCTCTCCATATATTGCATGGAGCAAAAATAGGAGTAACAAGACAAACACAAATATCTCAATATCTTAGACTGACATTAGTAAAATTATACACCGCCGCCTAACATTCCAGCTTGATTGGGCCTCACAGCAAGACCTATAAAGCAGACACGAAAGCAAAATCAGCTTCGGTTCTCGAGTGTGCCTCGAAAATTGCTCTCTAGGATATCATAAATAACGGAAATTTGCTGCCATCCTGAGGTTTCAAGAAATGTAACTGACATTTCGGAAGTGACATCATGGAGGTTTCCGTTTACAAAGAACTGAGGCAGACTTTATAAAAGTAGTGGTTCTACTCTCTGTACCGGTGTTTTTTACAAAGAACTGAAGCAGACTTTATAATAGTAGTGGTTCTACTCTCTCTGCCGGTGTGTTGTTTACAAAGAACTGAGGCAGACTTTATAATAGTAGTGGTTCTACTCTCTCTGCCGGTGTGTTGTTTACAAAGAACTGAGGCAGACTTTATAATAGTAGTGGTTCTACTCTCTCTGCCGGTGTGTTGCGACAGGCAAATTTGTCACTGTCATCTCATACACAATGCTTCAGCCACGTTTGAGTGAACACAATGGTAGAGTTGATCAGGTGCATAACTGTTATAAAAAAAAAAAAAAAGATTTGACGCCGCATTGCTGTGACTATCAACAACCCATTTATAAACCAAAAAAACTGGGGAAAAAACTTTTTTTTTCGAGTTAACAACAAATTCATATAGATAATTTCAAAAAAATTCATTTTGCAAGGAAGCTGATTGGTTATCTATCTTTAGGAACTAAACACCGCGACGTCATGATAGACTGTTAATCGGAACAATCTCATCTTTATTTGTTAATGGGACAGGAGTGTTAAAATTGGACCTTGTTACAAAACAGATACGCTCCAACGTTGTTTTGATTAGTGTTGAACGGCAAGCTTTTGATGCTCATTAGTGGAAGCACGGTGTATCGGATTATTTTCAGATTTCTTCTAAGCCCAAATTGTGTAAACGCCAATCAAAATTCCATTTATAGATCTAGACATCTAGAAAGTCATCTAGATATCTCCAAATCATTATTACACTCTAAACTTAAGAACTAGAAAGTTGTGCCTAACATAGCAAGGTCCTGATGGAAAGAGCACGTCGTTGGGGTTCAATCTGGTTCAAGCCAGGGTCAAGCGACGAGCCCGCATCACCCCTGGACGTTATAAAATGCTGAAAAAAAAAATGCAGCCACAAAGGAGACACTAGTCTTAGTTCTGTACCTTTGGGTTCCTTCTATCATTGATTTCTTTTAATCTAGAATGTCATTTAAATCTGAGGCTTTGGTCTAGTAAATAAACTAATATAATATATCTGAGATTCTCAAAGACAGTCACACCCCTGATAGATCAGTTTTATAATAACTCTAACACGAGGCGTGCCGCGAAATCGGGAATAGAAAAAAAAAGGGTCCCTGGATTGGGCGGGGCAGAAAGTAATATCTCAAAAAGGCTTCTTTCATTACAAATCTCACCAATAGCAGGAAACCCAATCAAAGTTAAAGGTGCGTGTTGTAATTAAATTTGAAATTGAGATGTGCTAAATTTTACGTGAGAGTTTTTTGTTATGAAAAAAAAAATTCTTTTACGATAAAAAAAATTCCACGAGCTCAATACCGAATGGCTTAAGCAGCGCCATCTGATTTGAAATGCGCACTGGTACTCTTTGTTTGTTGACTAACAATTTTTTTTAATTATATTTCAGTTCTCAAAAGTCAATAATGATAAACTTTGTGCGTAAATGTTGAATTCTAAGTCCATTAATTTTGTAATGAAATCGGAATCCTATCGTTACTATGGGCAGTGGCTGCCGAAATCTGACTTAATAGGACTGGACCTAACACAACTGTTATTCTCCATAACTTACAGCTTTAAAATCCCCTCAAGCTCACTCCAAATCTTTATTATTTTAGAAACACCAATAATTCAGATAGTTGCGTTATATTCCATCTGTATTATTGGTTCAGCATATTTTCCAATTTTATCTGAGTCTTAAATTTAATGTCATGTAAATCATTGTGATTTTAGTTCTCATTTAAAAAAAAAGTTCTTGGTGATAAAAATAAGTAAATCAAAGAATATTTTCTATCGTGCAGGAATAACTCCAAACTAAAAAAATTCGTTGTTTGTGCCTTTCAGGTTAAACAGAGCGCGATCTAGCTCGATCAGACAACTGATTAGGGTGGTTCGTATGGTAAGACACGACTTTAATCAACACGAGGGATGAACTTAGATTTCGCATGCGATGAGTCAGGAATAAATTGAATGTTACAGTGATGTAATACATCTGAAACGTGGATTATGAAAGGAAGAGGCGTGACCAGAAAGTAAAAATAAACAGCACGAAGAAAGATAGTAATCTGGATTAGAAGCAATATTCTCACAGAGAGCAATCTTTCCTTTCATTCTGAAATAATCCGATACGATTTGAAAAGCCTTGTGAAGCTTTCCTATCCGCTGATTTTTTAGGGTGATTGGTCCAAAATCTAGCGTCCATTATTTTTTTTTTTTTTTGTATTCATCTTATACAATCTCCAAAAGAAATTTGACAACGCTAATTAACTTATAAATATGTAAAGCTATGAATCTTTTACTTGTTCCCATTACAATACATGAAGTCTGTCAAGCTACATTTATGGAGGGACGTTTTTATTAAAAACTTAAGAAATCTTGATCATCCACTTATTTTGTATGGTTACAGGATTGACGTACCTTGTTCATCGAACGGACAGTCATGCGTGTAATAATAGAATTAGAATATTATTACATCAGTTTACTCTGTGCCATTTTTTTCCATCTGCCTTCCGTAAGTCATGTGTCTTGCAAAATATAATCATAATTATTTAGTAGATTGAAGAGCCAGTGTTAAGTTTGATTCTATATTTCTTCTCCTTTAAAAAAGCAAATCGCTGTGCGACCTGAGCAGCTTCTAAGATGTTTTACGCCTTGATCTACATCATTTTGCATTCATCACAGCGGATGATAATAACTGTTTTAGAGATACCAGTTGCCCTGAGGAACTTCTAAGATGTTTTACTCCTAGATCTACCTCATTTTACACTCGTCATAATAAGTCATAATAACTGTTTTAGAGATACCAGTTGCTCATTACAGTAGGATTTGCTTTAGACTTAAAGCGTAATCGTTTGGTAAAAGGATTAAAGCGGTCAAGACTATCTGGTTAGATAGCAGTCAAAATAATGATAACCATCACTACTGCTACTGCTACTGCTACTGCTACTGCTACTACTACTACTACTACTACTACTACTACTACTACTACTACTACTACTACTACTACTACTACTACTACTACTACTACTACTACTACTACTACTACTACTACTACTACTACTAATAATAATAATAATAATGATAGTAATAATAATAAATATAACAATAATAATAATAATAATAATAATAATAATAATAATAATAATAATAATAATAATAATAATAATAATAATAATAATAATAATAATAATAATAATAATAATAATAATAACCTAGACTGAAGCTTAAAAATTCTTATATCAGCACACTGAAAACTGACATGAAGAGCTAACCAGCCAGCAAGAATAACAAGTTGCCATTGAATAATATAATCTCAAAGAACCAGAGAAAATCCTTCAAAAAATGAAAAAAATGGGAAAATAACAAAACAAAACTAAAATGAAAGCTGTTTTCCCCCTTACGATTTTATTAACCTATATCTAGAATGCCTTGAGAATCGCCATGCCTGCGTGCTTAATCTCCATAATTATTAAAAATTGCTTTCATCAAAAGCAGTAAAGATATACTGATGCTTAAATGTTTTGTCAAAGTTTTTTTTTTTCTAATAAGTCGTTTCATAATCGACGTAATGCAACCATATTTGACGCACTCTGAATATATTTATTGCAATAGAAGAATATTTTCTAAACCACTCACGATGAAACGTTTATGATTCCTTTCCTTTTTTTTAATTTAAAAAAATTCTCGCAGCACTCTTGAACACAAGAACAGTAATAGTAAGTAGGTTTGAAGTCAAATATTTCCACCTTAGAAGAGCAGTTCCTTCAAACGCAACTTTTTCAATTCGCATTTCAATTTTGTAGACCGTATGGTTTGTTAAAATCTACATCTTGACCAGCACAGCTACAATCTAGATCTACTTCTGAAGCATTTAAATCCAGATTTATGTTATGAATTTTGCTATAGCACTACAGAATAGCTTTGTTCAATTATTCTAAATTGGTTAAAGATATCATGAGTTTTTTGCTTTTCTTCCCCACACAACAGATCGCGACTGGCCTCCAGCTTCTTCTAGACTGTTCCCCACCCTCAGGTTTTATGTTTACTATGGAAAATTATTTCAAGAGACGACTGATTTTAGAATGTTTCGTCTGTATAAAAGGGAATTAGAAAAAAAAACAAAACAAAAACAAAAAACAAGAAGAAGCTTTACAGATAATTTCTGAAAAATTCACAGTAGAATTTTTTGCGTATCACAGAATCTTAATAGCAAAAGAAAATGCACCATGGTGCACAGAATAATCATCGTGGACTTGTAAAATAATGAAAATAAAATAAAATAAAATATGCATCTTTAATACGTCATGAGATTATAAAACCTACAAACTAATTCAAGCCAACTTCCCCTTTTTTATGCAACTGTCAAAAGCTTTGTTGATTAAAAAAAGTACAAAACAACAACAACAACAAAAAAAAAAAACAAAACAAAAAAACAAAAACAAAAACAAACAAACAAACAAAAACCCACATTTGTCCCATTGTGAATATTTACTTCAGTTTTACCTATGACGTAATCTGAGGTTAAAAAGAACAACTCGTTTCCTTAATATTTGAAGATCAAGATCTCCTGAAGGTCACTAGAATGATGGCGAGTAAAAAAAAGCGATACTGAGCTCTATGTCTCAACTCGTAATTACTAATTCTATTTGCGAAAGGCTAAGAAAGGCCTGTTTGCTCCGATTTAGGCTACTGTTGAAAGAACTTGCATTGACTTTGGAGTTCCTAAAAAATGCTTTTCTCTGATAGATCCGCATCGAAGAAAGTCAGGTTGAGGTAAGGACATATCCTGCGAGAAAGCTCATTTTGGATAACTCCGACCCAGGTGTAATCCAACGATTCATGTTGCAACCATTTCAATTATATAACGCTCAAACTTCTTCACGCTCGACTTGTGAGGATTTCTAACTATAAGTTCTAAAGACTGGGTCGTGGGTTGGATTCATTCGGTGACAAGAACCAAAATGAAGACCATGGCCATTTTATTCAGGCTGTTATTCTCCTAGAAGGATTAGTCTGTTTTTTCTTAAGCCATAGACGTATTATTTACTTCTTCCCAGGTAATTTTTCCTCTAATATGCGATTAAAATCTTTTATTTCAGAGGAAAATTGAACAACCCAAAAATCAAAGAAAGACACATCAAACATGAGGTCACCGCCATATTTGTTAAGAAAGGTTCTGGCGAAATGTATAGTTATAAAGGTCAAGTTTAATTCAGTCAGACCTACAGACCACTATGAGCCTTAAGGTGATAAACATTGCCTCATATTCTTTATATAGTTTGTTGTTTCCTTGTTGCAGGTTTTTCTCCCTCATCAAGATCGTACTTCTGTGCAGATCTAATCGGTTCATTATGGACAAAAGAAAAGCTAAGCGCTATTTTCTCATTTTCAAAACGAAAAAAAAAGCCAAAAACATGCCCTTGAGACTGAAAAAATAAATAACGAATAAACTTAAACCATCGGCACCAAATAAAAAACACAGAGAGGAAAATTATTTATCTCTCCTTTAAGAACAAAACAAAACAAAACAAATTCTCACAAACAGACGTGTAATAAATATACAGTCTTAATTTTTTAAACAGATTCTTATCTTTAAGACAACCAACCGCTGTACTTGAAAGTAACTGATTTTTTAAAAAATACCATACATAAAAGATAAAACAAATTCTGTTCTTTTCACTTGTCACCGAGAGCTCTGAGCTTGTTCCGCTTTGTCTCCTGACAGTACATACAACTCTTGTGCTCAAAGCCGTGCTAACTTCACAGCAGACATGATCTCACTACTTACAATTTGTCTTGTCCTATGGGCCAAGCCAGGTAAGATAAAAATATCGGACTAAATTTTACAATAATTATTATAACAAAACTGGAAGAAATGGAATAAACTAATTGAAATAGATCATATTCATTTACAAAAAAAAGGCAGTCTTGTCATCTTATTCTGAACCAGACAGGGTGTATAGTAATCTTGATGTTACAGTGCGAAATAACATTATCATGTGGTTTGCACTGAGAGGAAGTTATCAGGTACGACTTTAGTTGCTTTCGGCACTTTCACTCGAGGTAAGTGTCATCGATTTTTTTTCTTTTTGTGAGCAGCTTGAAGTGAACAGCAGCCCAGCCAAAGAGGTCAGCTGATGGGTCCGTGTCAGTATTTTCAGCTCTATTAATTCTGTGGGTTTTTTTTTAAGGTGTGAGATTATAAGCACTTTCTGTGTCTTATCCACGACTAATGGGTGGGTTTGGGGGGGGGGGGGGGTCTTTTTCCACTTGATGTGTGTTTAGTTGTGCGGCAAGTTTCCAGATAGAGCGACTCTTAAAAGTTCTACTCTTGGGTACGTTTGGTCAAAAGGTTTTGTGTGTTTGTAATTGAGCCAGGGCTTCGATCTATTTAGCAGCATAGATGCCGGTTAGTTGGGTTTGAACTAAAAAAGTGATAGTGAGTGTTTAGCTCTAGAGCTAGCAATGCAAGTCTAGTCCAGATCTTATTTATTATACCAGGAGTGTCAGGAGAGTCTGACAGCCATAGCACTCTGGAGCATCGTTTTTAGATCTTGATTAGACCTTTACTTAGTGTAGATTTAGATGGCAGTGCATGATTATTTGCGCATATATAATAGTAAGCTAAGTTTTGATTTTTTTTTAATAATATTGTTTTACTGATAGATATAGTACTGTTAGATCAAAATTTTGATTGAACTAGCTCTCAATGGATTATATTTATTTCAATATAAAATCGTTGTATTGTCTTTTATATAGGCTATATAAAATAGCTTTTATCATGTGGTCCCTTGTTATCAGTACTATATTTGGACAATTATATTACAATGCAAAAACTACTTCCTTTTTCTGAGGTAATGAGAGTAATGTTGTAGTCTGCGGTATCAGGAAGTGTTAGAGACAAACGAGTGTTAGGGTGAGAATATCGATGGCGATGTAAGGATTATCGAACCATCATTAACGCTCGCGCTTCTTGCCTAGAATCTGATAAGCACCAGAATCGATTGTGCCTAAGGATGGTCTAGTAGTTCTTACGGTTTCCGCTCTCGAGTTTCCAACCGGTCACCAGAGAGGAGGAAACGGGCCCCTGAATGGCTGTGCCGTTATCCTGAGCGACTGTGTAATAGTGGAGGAATGGGAACCCAAGAAAACTGGAAAATATACCCGCATCCTTTGGATAATGCCTTTATCTATTTTAGAGTTAGGACAAAGCAAAAGATTTCAACAAATGTATTACGGTCCGAGCTGGAGCATAAATTTTATGAGACCGTTGAAGTGTTTGATCATAATTATTTTCAGGACAGGGATTCGACTTGAGGAATCGTATTTTCAGTTATCCGAAACATCCCAGAATCAGTCGAAGTTTTTTATGAATAGGCAGAGAGGTTAGGGACTTAGCGAAAACCAGCAAAGGGTAGATAACTTCAGCAAGACCACTCATTTATGGAGAGAAGGATTGTTGTGGATTGCAATTGTCAGAAATCACT
>JAWDGP010001628.1:792500-805000 GCA_033675545.1 Elysia crispata
TTTCCGTAGCAGGTGACTCCTCCAACGCATGCATGTCAGACTCTGACTGTGTGTGTACATTAGATTCTGAGCAGAAAGTGGTGAAAGGTGTGGACTAAGATTAACAGATGGTGAAATTGATAGGGAAATTAGGGTTTGACAAATATAGAGCCAAAAAATGTATATATATATATATATATATATATATATATATATATATATATAAGGTAAATCTATTTCAAGGTGTAACCAGGTGTCTTCTAAAAATAGACTTAAAGTGGGTGGGGAGAGATCAAGAGACAAAAAGGAAGAAAAATAATTAAATGCACAAACAAAACAGAACAGTTTTTAAAAGCGATCCAGACGAAATAAATGTTTGTGGGAAAGATGGGAGAGACTGCACCCTGTGTTTGTTATCAAAAATAGAATCATTGTTTTAAAAAAAAAAAGGTCTAAGCACAAAGAAAAAAATTAGAGAAAACTGGTTAATAGGGAAAAATATACAAGAATGAAGTAAAAGTGGGGGTGTGAAGAAAAAAATATAGAGATAGAGAAGAAAATTAAAAGGAGGTGGTAAAATTTTTTTTATGAAAAACAGAGATTACCGTAAAGAGAGGTAGACATAACGCATGATAGACATATAAGGAGGGAGAGAGACACAGAAAGAGAGAGAGAGAGAGAGAGAGAGAGACAGAGAGACAGAGAGAGAGACAGAGAGAGAGAGACACAGAGAGACAGAGACAGAAGGAGGGAGGGAGGGAGAGAGAGATAGAAGGAGAGAGAGAGAGGGAGAGAGAGAGAGAGAGAGAGAGAGAGAGAGAGAGACAGACAGAGAGAGAGACACAGAGAGACAGAGACAGAGGGAGGGAGAGAGAGAGAGAAGGAGAGAGAGAGAGGGGGGGGGAAGAAGGAGATGTCATTTATTGCATGTATTTCAAGTACAAATAAATTTGCTGAATGCCACTTTCCGCTGCTTTTGTATGATACCTGTTTATTTGATAACAAAATGCCTCTGAATATAGCCTATCGCTGTGAAAATAATTCCCATAGTCAACTCTGTGCGCTTTTTTTCTAACCCATCTGTTTTTGTTTTGTTTTGTTTTGTCGCGACCAGAATTAGATCTAATGGTAAATGAATGTATGTCTCTCACACTTTACGCGAACTTTGATGCGGGATGTGAGGAACTTTAAACTTATATTTCTGTTTTTACTGTTTATTCAGATCTGCATTTAATTATCCCAAAATAATGATTACCAGCGTTAAGTTATCATTTGCTCGATTCACCAGGTTTGCTTTATAACAAATGCACGACTTTTTAAAAACCTTGAAGGGTCGCGATAATGATAATAATGATAATAAATATAATAATGATAATAATAGTAATAATAATAATAATAATAATAATAATAATAATAATAATAATAATAATAATAATAATAATAATAATAATAATAATAGTATCTCAATAATCGAGCTAAGCAAAAAGTGAGGATCATCTAACCATAAATTTCTAGACCACCTAAGCACGTCAAATTGGGCAGTCCAAGAACGATTCATACTTAAGTTCTTCTAGAACAAGGTCCACCACCTCCCTATTCCTGATCTTTGGCTTTCTTTTTATGTAAATGCAATAGGGAAGTACAATCGCTAAAATTAATCGACTTCGCATTAATCGGCAACTCGTTTTATCCGTTTTCCAATTATCTGGGTTAAACTGCAGTCCAGTCTAACCATTTCAAAAAGGGGTGTTTCCTTGTTATGAAGAAACATATTTTGTGCTGTACTCAAGGGAACGAACTGTGAAGTTACCTATAATTTTGCGAGTTACCAACCATAGTTTGAACCCCCCCAAAATGTGATCCATTTGAAGGACAACTTATTTACCCGTTGTCAATAGTTTAGAACTTTTTTTTGTTGATAATGGTGGCTCCAATCAGTCTGGGTAGATGGGAGCTTTGAAAAGCGCTTTTGAGTTGGGCATGTTTTTATTCTGGGTGTGACTATTGTTACAGATCTGGCCAGCAATGTTTGTTTCCGCTCCCGCTGCACCCACTACTCCTCCCCACCGGCAACCTAAAAACGATTAAAGACTGAATCCTGTGAGACCTTCCATCTCTCCTTCCTACCCTCCCACCTTCTTCCTTAGCCCTAGACCTTTTATCAAAAGTCTCTTGTAGGGTAAAATAAGCGGACACACACACATGAGCAGTAGCCGCCATCAGCAGCTTATGTCCTATTCATTATCACAAACAATGTTTTTCACACGCACCCTCTATAAGAAGTGACTTCGATCTAATCGAATGTTTATCTAAAATAAGTCTTCAGAAAAATTAATCGACCTCAACCTCAGGGAGAAATCGATTTTTTCCCATTTGAGTTAATTATACTTGATTATTTACCTTTCCATACTCAAGGTTGCTCGTACTGTATTTGATTAAATTTAAAAGTGATTATCGCCAATTACCAGTATTTAATAGTCAAATTGATGAGACCATGATTTGAGAAGAAAATATCTGATCATTGAGAAGAAAACGATTTTTTTATCTACGAATAATTTAATATCCATTGTTGTTTACTTCCTTGGGCAACACGCATTAACTACAATTCTGTTTAATTTGTCTTGATTTTTGCTTGCAACAATCGATCGACATGTTTTTAATTTAGATCCAAATTGAAATAACACTTTAACTATTGAGATCATGGCCACAACTGTTGAGAAGAAGTCACATCTACCTAGGCTTTTATTATAGTTAGGCGGAATTTAATGTTCTGTAATTCAAACCTGTGAGCCTTAAAAATAAAACTTGTCTCCTGTTTTTGTTTGTTTGATTTTGTTTCGTCATTGTTTATTTTTCTTCGACATCGGACTAATGAGCAGAACTGATACTGCGATTTTGGAGACGAAAAGCTGCAGGTTATTTTTGTCTTCATTTTCTGTGGGATATTTTTTTAAAGAAGCCAAAAACAGGGATTCAGAATCAAAAGATAGTGAGAGAACAAAAAGTCATTGACCATTTCCCTATTTCCTGTAACCCCCCCCCCCCCACCCTTTTTTTTTTTAAATTATATTTCGCCAAAGCAGGTAAGAAATAAATTATTTTATTTACTTGCTACAATCTACCTTGGACAATACTGCATAAGCTTTTTTTTCTTTCATTCGTATAGGCTTTTTTAAAAACTATTATTAAGTTGACATTTTGTAAAGCATTTCTCTTCTCAGTTTGGTTAATTTTGCTCCGAAGTATAAATGAAAAAATTGAACTGAGATCTACAATTTTATGGATGAAGTGATTTTTATTTTCAATGCCAGTGTAATCATTATGAAAGGCCAGTAACAACTGCTGCAGCAACAGCAGCAGCAGCAGCAAAAATAATATCAGTACTACTAGCAGTCATCAACATTAGCATGAAAACACTGTTCAAAATCTTTATATAAATTTGTAAAGATCATTTCTTCTCAAGAAGCTGTCAGAGGCTAGGAACTGGCCCCAGTAGAAAGATGAATTGAATGGAGGTTGTGAACAACATTCAGCATCCTACTTTGGTTTATTCTTTTTTCGCTGCAGTCCATAATACCTACAAAAAGGCTGTCAGAACCAGAATTCAGCTTCAGTGTAGAGATGAACTAAGTAATGAAGATTGTGTGAAAAATTAAGCATTCAACTATGGTCTGGTTTTGTTTCGTTGTATTAGAGACCACTTTTTCACCACACCAGGTCGAGAAAAATATTGAATGTGCAGTGGATCAGATCAACACCACATTATTGTCTCGGTGGAGGGATAAACTGAAAAGCGGCCTGCTTAAAAGATTGTACCCAAATTTAGTTTACTTTTTTGCTTGAGAATGTTTTCATGACAACATGAGAAGAATTCCGATATCTCAAGATAACTTTACTTTGAGAGATTGTTGAGGAGATCTGTATCTGTTATTGTTGTCAAGTTAACTTTACTTTAATGATTAATGTAGCTGTGTGGCTCTGGAGGCGATATGTATCTGTTATTGTTGAAAAATTTGATATTCTTTAATAAATAATATTATTGTAATATAAATAAATATATTATATGTTATTGTTGAAAAGTGCTTTTCTTTCATGTAGTAGTCTTTCACACCTCTTAATTGTTCTTCAGTTTGTTTTCTTCAGTGCAGCTGTAAGGCTTCGGAGATATAAGTCTTGTTATTTTTGTGAAGTTTGCAACTCTTCGAAATGTCCTCCCTTCCTGTTCATTAGTACGGGCAATCATGCTTGGAATTATAGACGTCGTTTAGACCAACATTTAAATAAACTATCAGAAAGTGTCTTACATAACATAACTTGTTAAATAACAAGGCATTTGCATGAAGCAATATGATTTCTTCTCTGCGCGAAATAATAAACCATAATTAAAATGTGCGCACATTTTCGTGAAGAACATTTAAAATGCTAATCTATACTATCATGTGTGTTGATGATAGTCAAGTCAGCGGTCTAATGAGTCACTCTCTATGTCATTGTTTTACCCTCTGTGTACTGCTGTGCACTGTCTGCTCTGATCACCCAAGCCAAACGTGTCTATCAGTGGCCTCGTCTGCCACGGGGCTTGGAGCTGCAGCCCCACCCTGTTGCTTGAACTTTTTGAGCACACTTGTTTGTTTCGTTAAATTTTTCATTCTATCAACTTTTTTTTATAGCAAATTTAAAAGATAAATCAACCTTATCAGCTCAAGACTGTAGGTTGTGTCTTTAGTGTTCTCACGTTTAGGTTAAACAATAAGATGCAAACCCCGGCAATCCTTCATTACGATACAAGTCTACACGTCGCGCTGTTAAATCTCGCTCTTTGCCTTGATAAGTAATTGATCGGAAAATTTTACTATACTTTCTACAAGCTCTTGTTCTAACCCACATGGAACTGCTGTAAATAAGAGAGAATGTTTTTCATTTGTCTGTCCCTAACTCCCAAATGTTTTCGTTCCCACAGACACAACTAATGATGCTCTTGACTTAGGCCATGCTTTGCGGAGATTAGTGCTAAATGCCATTTCAGTGCCATTTTACAATAAAAGAGGCTTAGGTCGTAAAATGCAATGTCTTTATCTAAAAGCTTGATCGAGTAACATACATAAGTTTCCATTGTGATGACCACCTCTGTGACACAATATTTTGCCAGATACATAGAGTGATCTTGTTTGAACTATTCGCTTGATTAGTAAAACATGTGGAAACCTAAACTTTTAAAATTTTATAACAATAAATTGATTTATACTAGGACACAATAGATATGGTTAATTGTTTACTTCAGAATCGCTTCAGTTCCCTGCCTCATGACGATAAGATCACAAAAATAAAAAAAAAAAAAGTTCAAACCCACCAAGCTATTGGAGTTTTCACACCCGTTTGCGCATTCAGTGTAGATGGGAAACATAGAAGATGTTTCATTCCAGATTGGCTCCACATGTTTGATTAGTTAAATGTGAATACTGTAAACAGAGAATTTTATTTTTTTAACTATCTGATTTTCGGAGATTCTTCACAAAGCGGTGTAAAGATGGATTTACAAATTTGAAATACTTTGTAGAAAGAGCCAAGAAACACAGAAAGTCTGCTGCACATATAAACAGCACCGCTCGCTGGAGAGTATTTAGAACTATTAATATCGCCGCAGAAATCAGCTTGCTATAATGAAAGCAATAAAAGAAATTATTGAAGTCACTAAATTTTATGAATTTTATGAACTTGTTTTTCATGAAGAAAGTCAAAAATGATATAAAAGACGAATATTTATTGACCACATAAAACTGTCATCAACATTATTTTGATAGCCAACATTCAACACTTGGGTACCTCAACTGTCAATATGTCCATGTCAGTGATGATTCAAACTGAGTAACTTTTAAGAATTACATTGACAACATAAAGGCGCAATTTTTGTTGCCCTTGAAGCTGATGATACAGTCTATGTTTCATGTAGATCACAATTTGTGATAATTTTTAAGATATGTAGAAGTTCGTGTTCTTGTTTGAAACAAGGTTGTTGTAGATAACTTATGAAGGTTCACCAATTATGACTGACGCCACCCGAGGTGTTTAGACAATGACTCGGGAAACAAACTCAAAATGCACATTTCATTCGCTGTTATACTTATCAAACAAATCTTGTTCTGCAAAAACTTGCAAAGTATCTCTCAAGCACCTTTGATTTTTGCAAACTTGTCCGCTTTCCAAAGAGAGTGGATGCACTCCGAGAAAAGTGTTTGACAAAAAGCACTTATGCTGATCTAAATCTTGCATGACATGACTTTTCTTCTGCCAAATCTAATGAGCGAAAAGTTATCATAACATAGATGTGGAAAAACGATGGCGCATCAACTATGCATGTGGAGTGTCTGACATTCTCACGACGCACATGCCAGACTGTCTACATAAAGCCAAGTTTCTCGAGGTCCTTTCATTTGTAGATCTAAAAAATTTAAGGACAAAACAATACCACGGTCCAAGAAGATAGGATCGATTGTGCACAGTTACCGAATGCATATTGACACCTTCTACTCACTGAGCTAAGTATTCTTTATTCAAACAAAAGCTTTCATTCTGAACACACATCGACAGTCAACAAATTTTACTTACATTTTTAACAAAATGAATTAACTGACACGTTCCAAGAAGTAAACTTTTAAAAAATTTTATATGCACCGCCTTTTGACATGCAGAACCAGAAGAGGCGGTCAGTACGCTTATCGCATTAATTCGTTTGTACGAAATAAAATTTCTCAAGGTGGACTTGATACCTTATCAATTTTGTCTGGTCTTAAGGATACATTAACCTCTTCAACCAAAACGTCATCGTGAAATCTGCTTTCCAGAGGAAGCGAATCATAAGATTTGTAGTGATTTCATTTTTCTTCTATCAATATTCTGCAACACAAAACGTTTGAAAATATTATAAATCTGCTAACAAATTAAAAGAAACTACATTACCTGGAAATCGTTTAAGTATGGTAAAATAGGAACAATAGATTCACTTTTAAACTATTTAGATGGCAATGTGTAACCGCCACCAAACTCCCAACTCACGCCAGGCCTCACTTTTCTCTCCTCCTTGTGATAAACTTAATATAATGGATTAATCAATATATGTCTCGAATACGGATAGGAATTTTTGAAGGAAATGTTCCAAACTTTAGTAACTAAAATCAAAGGGCCTTTCAAACATGATGAATATGATTTATTTCTTCTTTTTTCTTTTCTTTCCGTTCCTCCTTCTCATCATTCCTTTGCTCATTTTCCTCCTTTTTTCAGACAGAGGAGCACTCTTTCCTGTTAATCTATACTGAATCTTCCAGTCATGATGACAAAACTAATTGGCTACATTTAAATACCATTTAATTAACTGGAGGGTTAAACTAGTTGTCGAAAATAGATTATCGCAATCCGTTTCTAGTTTTTCTTTTTTCTTTTTTTAAATTTTTACATGTTTATTATGAGCTTGTTTTTGGTTGACATAATGGTCTCTAATCTGTTTTTCGGAGTCACGGCAAAATATCTTATTTTTTTTCCATATGGTCATTATCTCTTTCCAATCGGGCTTGATCGTGTTTTAGTCAACAAGTGACATATTCACACGTTTTTGACTGGCTTACTCTGGCTGTTTGAGATAAAGATTTACATCTCCTGCGTCTGTTCTTTACTTCAAAAAGTATTTTTAAGCCCTGTTCGTCAAGTTGTCATTTCTTACGTCACTGCCCTGGGAGAAAATAAGACCAGTGTTAGTGAGGCCAGTCTCGCTAAAAATTAACTCAGGTAACTGGTTTAAATCATTTTAAATTCTTGATTTTTCCTTTTTTAAATGACTTTTCCCGAGCCGTTGAAGTTAAAGGAAAACGTAATTAGTCTTAATTCTGGCTTTTGCTGTTTTTAACATAGTCTCTCTCTGATCACATCTGCTTCACGGCAGAAGGTATGTTTCTTCATTCCGCTTCATACAAAGGAAGAGGTAAACGAATGATAAACACTCCTCTGTAGAAGTAAACAGAGAATAAATACAGGCGAGTTATTTACAAGTAAAATGAGCTCAAAGTTCAGATGCAAAATATCAAGGGTCGCATAACTTGTCACACTCTAAACAGAACAAAACAAAGCGAAGAACTAGATGAAAAGAAAAGCCCATGAAGTCTTTCAAGCTGCTGAACTGTTAATAAGCATTGTCAAGTCCTACGTGATTAACAAACTTATTGAATAAAACATGAAGAAATATTAAAAATGAAAATAAGATTAAAAAAGAGATATAGAGCATGCACCTACCAGCATACAACTGTAAAAAAGAGGGTAGCTGAGAGATTGAAAAAAAAATGCATGGTATTCTTACACAAAATCGTATGTTCATTAAAATGAAGTATTTAGAAAATTATTTTTTATTCTTTTTATTGTTTTTAATTATTTTCAGAAACGCAACAAATAATAAACAGCATACAATGGCTTCATTCGCTAATATTTAAGTTCACTATCAAGTTGATATAGCTGGAATAACTGCAATGAAGTCACAAGGCTCACGAGTAAGTACAGGTTCGACCCTCGTACCTCCAGAAAATTGAGGTCAGCTCCTGGCCTGATGCCATTCTACAGACCAGAACTTGGACGATAAGTTTTTGCTAGGTTCAATCCGAGCTGCAGCTTAGATGGTGACTTGCTATATTATATATATTAAGAGGACGAAGAAGAAGAAGAAGAAGAAGAAGAAGAAGAAGAAGAAGAAGAAGAAGAAGAAGAAGAAGAAGAAGAAGAAGAAGAAGAAGAAGAAGAAGAAGAAGAAGAAGAAGAAGAAGAAGAAGAAGAAGAAGAAGAAGAAGAAGAAGAAGAAGAAGAAGAAGAAGAAGAAGAAGAAGAAGAAGAGGAAGAAGAAGAATCATTGCAAAAGCAATGAAAAATTTTTATAGAACGAATCCCCACTCCCGCTTGCATGTATTATGTGGACTTTAATTATTTTATTAAAAATAAATAGCTTTGGAAACGTTTCATTCAAACTGGAATGCAAAACATATTTATACATGTTGAGCTTGTAGGTAGATATATTTGCAAATCATGAAAATAAGTGAATTGCTAAAAATTCTCTGCCAATGTTAATATTTGAAAAAAGGATAAATTATGTTCCCATCCTTTGTATATATGTTCGTGTGTAATAGTTTAAAATCTTTAAAATACATGCGCTCATGGACGTAACTTCAAAATTGTAGTAATAAATACAAAAGCAATATTGAGAAATGAACAGTTGATCATCGGAAAGGTCAGCACCAACTATTAGTCCAAAAAAGTGACTTTAAAGAATTTTTGTTAAAATAAAAAAAGATGGGAAACTCTTGAAATAGTCGTGACAAAATAAGTGAACACATCAAAATTTTGGTGGCCATTTTTTGTAAGATTGTCTTGCATTGTCACGCTATTCTGAATTTGAAAGCAAACAGGCTGTTTATTTGAGGACTGGGAATACAATTTCTTTTAAACCCATTTTTTTTTACAATTTACTGTGGCAAATTTTGTGGCCATGAAAGCCATGAGCATTTTATTGCCTAAAAATGTTTTAGGTGGCTCATATATAATCGTGTTATTGCATTAAATATTGATATCCTGAAAAGTTTATCATAAATTTGATGTTTTTCATATTGCCATCACTTGAATGTTTATGGACAGAAAGCTAATCACTATCCCTGCTTACCTCCATTTCGTAAAGCTATTGCTAAAAAAGGGCGTCAGTGAAACCTCCTTCTGGCTGAGACTTGATTTATTCAAACAAATTCTTGAAAAGCATTCGTCCAAGATAATCTGCCTTTTCTCAATTTTCCCTGTGGCACCTGAGGAGAAAAAAGTGTATGAAAAAAGCATATTCCGCTTCAAATGCAATTAGAAAAGTAGAAACAATTGCTTTTAAATATGGGAGTCTCAGTCAGTTTGCCAGGTATCTAAATCTCAAAAGTAGAGAATGTAGAGAAATAGTTCTAGCCCTACTGGGTGCGGGAAAAATAGCAAGACTAACTGATTTAGGAACAGCTACCGTATCTTCTCACAGCTTCAATGTCATATACCACCTTATTAGTTATAAAAAGTGTTGAGAGTTTCGAAATTTTTCAATTTTTTATTCCTATATGTAACAGCAAATTGTGAGATAAAGGCTAAAAACCCGGACGAAGTAAAGACATGTCCCTATCACTTACCACAAGCGAGCTGGGAGCTCGATTGATTTCAAAGATAGTCAGTCGTCTGAGAAACAACCTGTTCAACAACAGCATTAGAGCTTTCTCAAGATGATCTTACTATTTTCACTGTTTCTCTTCCTTTTGCCGAAGTCAGGTAAAACATTGTCTCAATAATTACTTCTATATTATTACTGAATCAGCTGCATATTTCAAGATTATTTATTTTACTCTCCTATATTACAGAATAACGAAGTTTATATGTGGAAATCGGCCTTAACTGAGAAGGAGCTAGTGATGCCGATTTTTTTTTTTCATTATGCAGGGCTAGCGAAAATTAAACTATGCTTTCAAGTGAAAGCAAAATAAATAAATAAATAAATAAATAAAATGAAATAAAAGATAGGTTGCAAGCGCTTGGAAATGTGTGAAGATAGTTGTCTCATCTGTCAGTACAAACATTTTTATAAAAAAAAACAACTAGTAATAGATGTCGTAGCAGTAGGCCTACGTTACTAAACGTACGGTTGCTAGAAAGTGCTTCTGGACCTTTGTATTTTTTTTTTATTTGAAGGTCTAAAGCAACATACGACGTTTCGTTTAATACACATACCAGCTTTGATATAAATATATAATTTTTTTAATCACAATTTTGTCTTTGTCAGCGTTGAGCGCAGATTTGGACGCGTGCCCGCAAAATTTGATTCAAAATAACCAAAAGAAATTTTTGAGCGTTCAGGGGAATACCTGCTTCCTGTTTGTGACATCTCACCGTGTCATCTATGACGACGCTGTGGCACAATGCAGAACGGATAACGGGACTCTAGCCATGCCGAAGACAAAAGATCTCAACACCTTTTTGCTTCAAGAGATGAGGAATTTGAGCCTGACCGAGGACATGTGGATCGGAATGAACCAAAGACAGGGAGGAAAGATGCTTTGGGAAGACGGGACCGAAGTGGAGGACTGGGGCAACTTTGTTGATTCCGCTCAAGACATCCGTTTCCTTGGTGGTATCATCAACTTCGGTAACGGTAAACACTGTGTAGCACTAAATCCTAAAGATGGGCTGTGGCATGATCACAGATGTTTGAGGCGATTTTTAATAAGAGATGCCAAATTACCATATATTTGTCAATATGTTACAGAAACAGATTGAATGAGATGATCAGTTAAAAACAGAAAGGAATCGAAGAATAAAAAAATAACAACTGAGTAATTGAAATAAAATATTGAGAATTGTTTTTATACCTTCTACTGTTTGTATAATTTAGTCGCCCTAACAATTGTTTTTCTCTTCTTCACATTTTTCTTTCCTCCTTCATATTTTCCTTCTCATCATACCTCTCTCTCTCTTTTTCATATTTCTTCTTCTTCTTCTTCTTCTTCTTCTTCTTCTTCTTCTTCTTCTTCTTCTTCTTCTTCTTCTTCTTCTTCTTCTTCTTCTTCTTCTTCTTCTTCTTCTTCTTCTTCTTCTTCATATTATTATTATTATTATTATTATTATTATTATTATTATTATTATTATTATTATTATTATTATTATTATTATTAATTTTCTTCTACATCATCATCATCATCATCATCATCATCATTATCACTGTTTCCTGGTAGTCCGCCCACTGATTGTTTTGAAATAAACAAATCGAGTGTAAGCGGAGATTTTGGCAGGTGTATTTTAGACTCATTTTCAATTCATTACTTGAGGTTTTAATTGCGCACGCAAAGGTTTTTTTTTTTTTTTTTTTGTAAACAACATGGTTATGTTCAAGCATGAAAGCAAAATTACAATCTTCTAATTCCCAGCCATTTTGTTAAATGATCGTGTCGTTAATTTGTGGTGTTAATATTATAGCTTTCTTTGATGAGATCCAAGAAATGAACCTGGTTAACGATTTTAATAAATAATCCATTCTTGCTGTAACCTAGAACTACTAAGGTAAGAAAGGAATTTCTAGTTGTAAAGAAAGAAGTGGGTGCAAAACTAATGCCTCATGAATAGTAGTGTGTACACAGATGAACCCATTTAACTATAACAGTATCAAATATTCTGTAACAGATCTGTAAATGAACTGAACCTCATCGGCCTGATTCCTTGAGAAGAGTCTAAATAGGCTCTGGTCTGTCAACATTGTATATGATGATCAGTGATGTTTCCATAGCAAAATAAATGAAATTAAGAAACACGTCAACTAAACAGTGAAGCAATCTTAAATCTTAGAGAATACACAGCATCTGTACAGCTGACAAAAAGACGGCGATACCAACTTATATAGCAAAATAATCTTTCGTCTATGTCAAATACTTTTCTTCCTGAATAACTTTTTTCATATAATTTTTTTTCTAAATGAGAGAACA
>JAWDGP010001628.1:815000-862500 GCA_033675545.1 Elysia crispata
TTCTCATTGAGAAATCGCACAGAAGTCCCCCACTTGTTCACTAAAGACGATGTCTGATACAGTAAATCTTTAATAGTTTCATAAATTATAACCAAATATCGAATTCCATTTGCCTCACTTTTCTTCATCATTTTTCATGACATGTTGTTATCTGACAATTCGATCCTTGTAATACTTTTCATTGAAAATAATATATACATGTACTTGCTAAATGTCGACCTTGTGAGTCAAATACATTGCAATGTCTTTCTTGGAAAAAAATTATAGCCCATTTGGGATTCCACTTCCTTTATAACTCAGTGTGGCAGCGCACCTGTGTAACAAAGTTATAGCTTTACTTATGAAGAAGAAGAATTATAATAATAGTGTTGTAGCAGCAGCAGCAGCAGTAGCAGTAGTAGTAGTAGTAGTAGTAGTAGTAGTAGTAGTAGTAGTAGTAGTAGCAGCAGCAGCAGCAGCAGTAGTAGTAGTAGTAGTAGTAGTAGTAGTAGTAGTAGTAGTAGTAGTAGTAGTAGTAGTAGTAGTAGTAGTAGTAGTAGTAGTAGTAATAATAATAAAAATAATAATAATAACAACAACAACAACAACAACAACAACAACAACAACAACAACAACAACAACAATAATAATAATAATAATAATAATAATAATAATAATAATAATAATAATAATAATAATAATAATAATAATAATAATAATAATAATAATAATAATAATGATCATGATCATTATCGATGAGAGGGGATGAATAATTATAGATGTGAAATATTGTGGGTGAAGAACAAAAGGGTAAAGAAGAAAAGAGAGTGTATGGGTGTGTGTGAGAGAGAGAAAGGGAGAGAGTGTGTGTGTGTGTGTGTGTGTGCAATATTAAAAGTTGGTGACCCAAAGAGTATCAATGATGAAAATGGATGATAGCATAGCCACTCAAGGAAGGCGGCAGGTTTCAGTGTGTTGAGTTAGGAGCAGCTGTGGTCAACAGGCCAAGTTTAATAAAGGGCTGGCTACTAACTTGTTAAAAAAAGAATGAGTGATGACACTTTAACTACGTGGACCACAATAGCATTTGCCAGGGGTTTTTTTTGGTTGTTTTTTTTTAATCTTTTATTCTTCTTAAGACTAACTTTTTTTTAAAGGAACGTGTGTATTGTCAAAAATGGTGTGGTTGAACGTGTTTATGAGAGAAGGGTGCTTCGCTGCGACAGACTTAGAGGACTAAACAATATTCACCTGCGGGAGATCAAGAGACAGCTGCAAAGGCAAACAAAGCTTTTTTATTTTTTAATTTAAAAGTTAAAATCAGTTGTTTTCTAACAGAGAGGTGTTATAAAAGGAATCGTTCATGTGGAATTAATGCTGTGAATAAGACATTGGTGTATTTGATGGACATATTTTAGTTTTAATCTTTGTCTGGCAATAATGTTGGCATTACATGGTTTTTTTTTCTTTCAATAATGTTTTGACCATGATAAAAGATTAACGTCCATGACAAGACAGCAGTAGCCTCTTCTTACTCGACATTGGATTTTTGCGTGGCCACTTATTATTTTTCGTCGTCTCTGAAGTCTCCAACATCAATAAAAAAAAAAAAAAGAAGAAAACTCGGATCTCACCACCAGTTACTGTAGTCACATTTCAAGGTCATCTTTCTCTTTCGCTCACCCCAAGTTTTGACAATGATAATAATCAGGCGTCGTTAATGTCGGCCAAGATTTCGCCTCAATGTGACAGGGAAACGGCCTATAAAAGATTGAAGGTGTGGCGAGGATAGAAGTGTGTGTGTGTGTAAAGATTACTCGAATATGGCATTTAGTTGATCTCCTCAAGAGAAAGTTACTGTGAGTCAGAAACCTTGAGAGAGTGACTCATGATCAGTTATACTGATTTTGCTTGTGCGAATCTTAGCTACTTTTATTATTATTATTATTATTATCATTATTATTATTATTATTATTATTATTATTATTATTATTGTTGTTGTTGTTGTTGTTGTTGTTGTTGTTGTTGTTGTTGTTGTTGTTGTTGTTCTTACTGTTGTTATTTTCGCTCTTATTTTTATTATTTGGAGGGAGGAGGAGAGCAAGGGGTGACTAATTTTTTTCCGGTGCCTATAAAGAAATCTAGATTACTTCTTAGTATGTCAATCGTTTTAAAATTTTTAATCAATATTCAATTCAGTAAATATTTATATTTGTTTTTCAATAAACATTTCTCTCATTCAACAGAGATCCTCCTTTGAAAGACCATAGATTTGAATTCAGTACGATTTTACAAACCTTATTGGTACTGCATGCAGTTCCCAAGTTAGTTCTGAGACGAAATAAGACTCATGAGGGTCTCAATCGCGGCGGTTAACTATACCAAAGTAAGACTTGCTTTCGAGATACAGTTTATCATCATGTTGCTTATTGGTCCATTTTGTTCAATCATTCATCTTCGGAAGTTTAACACAATTGTGTAAAGATGAGGCTAAAAGAATTATAATGAATAAAATCGTGGCCACCTATACAATCATGAACTCGGTCATGGTGACTCATTTTTTTCTCTGCCTCTAGAAAATTTATCTCTATTGCGGCCTTTCTGCTTGTCTAATAATACCGATTAATAATTGATCAGTCTGGCAGTTAGACTTTAGGAACTTAAGGGACTCTAGAGAACTGATTGCAGGCAGAAAACGCAAGTTAAGTTCATAATAAACGTTTTGCACTGGTTACTGAAATGCTAATTTTATATTATGGTAAATTTTCAATTTAATATGGTAAAACTCTCTGCGAATAACTTGATCAGCAATGAAGATAGAAATACATTACAACAGTTTTCTTCATGTTTTCTTCTTTTGTTTAAAAGAAGATACTTAGATCAAAATAATCCAAGAGTTGGTGTAAAGCTTAATTTAACATATGCTTTTTCCTCTCTTTACGAGATTAACATTATTTTTGCGTATGGACCTAACACCTCTTCGACTTTTAATGAAAGCCTAGAAATAAGCTTCCATCTGCCTGTCTGTCTGTCTGTCTGTCTGTCTTTGTGTGTGTCTCTCTCTCACTCTCTCACTCCCTCTCTCTCTATCTCTGTCTCTCTCTATCACTCTCGCCCATCCCCCACCCCCTCTCACTTAAAATCAAAACAGAATGAAAACATCTTAGAAGATACATGAGAAGTCACCATATACTGGGGAGAAGACAGATGGTCAGATGACATTATAGAATAATTATACAAGAACGTGCTCAGCGCGCGAGTGGCGCAACCACAGCATGGAGAAAAAGTCACTATGGCATCGTTTATATAATTAAATACATAACTAAATCCTCTTCGATCTTTTTGGGACGTGTTCGCCTCTATCGTATCTCTTTTTTGAATAAAACTTTATTGCGGTACTAATAATCAGATTTGATATGCATTTATTTATTTTATGATAAAGATCAACACAACAAGCCATTTACTTACATTGCTATAAGTATAACTTTCCATTTATTCCTTTAAAGGGACATTATTACTCTAATAATTTTGGCTAGCAGATAGTTATGAACCTTTGGAACAAGACAATATGATAAAATTAAGTTGATTTGGACACACAGATCTATCTTAAAAAGAGAAAAAGAAAAAGAAAAAATAGAAAAAAGATCATTTTTGTGATGAACACGACTGTAGGTAGAGTAACGATTGTTCCAAAACAGCATGCATTTTATCAAAAACTTGTCCATTATTTTATTTAAGCTGCTTATGTGAGAGAAATGAGAGTGCAACCCCCTTTAAAAAAACAGAGAAAAAAAGGCACCAATCCCATATAATGGTAGCTACATCAGCTAAAAACTACCCTGATGGAGTAAATTAATGTCTTGGGTAATAATAATATAGAAAAAAAAGTGGAATTGTCTGGGGGTTTTTTGCAGAGGACTAGTAGTAATATAATTACCGATATCGATAAAAATTGATTTGGCTATCGATAGTAGTTGTTTTGTTTACAGAATATTTTTGCAAAATGGCAGCCGCAATCAGTTACTTCATTTCCTCGTTTCTCTTTTTGATGTTTGCTCTTGATAAAAATGTCAGAGGTTGGTTTATTTACCCCGAGATCCTTATTGCTTGCACCATAAAAAATCTCATGGTGAAAGTCAAGTGACCGTGTAAAATTGCACATATGCAATTGAAATTTGAATCCACATTCTAGGGCATTACTTAGTTATCTAGAATCTAGATCTAGATCTAGGTTATTGAAACTAACAAACTTATTAACAGATTTAGACCAAGATTTTCAAATAAATTTAGAATCTTAGAAAAGTCTATATCTAGATATAAAAGGATAGATCTGATCTAGTGATAGATTTCTTTAGACTCATTCAGTCATTGTCAATATATGTCGCCAATCTTTTCACTTGTTTCATGTATCAAAGTGTCTATCATCAAGATCAAACCAGTGCTCGGTTCAAGAGAGAGTTTGGTCCTTGGCTGAACTGAATGCATCCATTCGGCCACTCACAGCGGCTCAATGTTCTGACTCTTGCTAACTGAGCCGCTGTCAGCGGCTCTACGAAGTAGGAAAAGAAAGATAATCCCGATCAAACCAAAAGAAAAACATGGATGCATTCAGTTACAAAATAAAAAAATTGACAACTTGAGTTATTTTTATGCAGCCTTACACCCATACCATAAAAGGCCATGAAATAACTTTTTCGAGTGATTATTCTTCTTACTTAGATACTCTAATCTGAAGTTTTTATTTGATGCTTTTATTATTAAAGAATGATTTTTGTCAGGTGATAAGTAGTAAAATTGTTTATTCCTGTTCATGATTGTCAAACTGAAGCTCGGAATTTTTTAAATATAATTTTTTCCAAATACAGGAAAAAAATTTCAATTGTAAATTAAAAAAAAAAAAAGAAAAGAAAGATAATCCTAAATGATGAAATATATGCCACAAGTCAGTCTTCAAATTCAGTTGTATTAAATGCTTAAAAGATATCCCTCATTGTGTTCCTGCTTCCTGTTTCTTCTGTATCTCTCATATAAACTTACTCTTTCTCTGCAGTCATTTATGTTTTGAAAGCTAAAAATAAATCCTTTTCCAATACAAATTACAATCATTAATTTATTATGTAAAAATGGGCCCATTATGTGCACATTCAGATGATTGACTTTCCATTTCATTTACACATTTGATTTTCTTTTAAAAACACTCATTTAATTTAAACTTGGTTTTTCTGTTTGTCTCTGAAAATGAAGGCAATGAAATTTTTTTTCCTTTCTATAAATAAATATATGTAGTTTTTAAATCTTCATCTATTAATCTAGGAGTCAAAGGAAATAATCTTAGATCATTTTTTCATAAATTTAGGCAGGTTTTTGGGCATTTTTTAATATCTTGATATAAATACTGCTAAACAGCAAGATTATGGTACATGTCGATAAAATCTAATCTCAATACATGAAGTGGAACTTACCTCACAGATAATGCTTCAATGGTTGACAGGCTATATAGTTCATGCACATGATTCTATATGTACAATACAAATATTTTAGCAAATCCCAGACTTTCCTATATTTGTAATTATTGTAGATTATATGTAGAGACATGAATTGAACTTTTTTTTTCTCTTTTACTCTGAAGGTGACTTCACAATGCAAAATAATAGATTCTGTGGTAACTACCTACATCCGAAGGAAGAACGTATTCTCGATGTTGACAAGCTTTCAGTATCATCACATGAAGGAAGTCTCTATTATGGACCAAATAAAGACTGCATTATCACCATTATTGGCAAGACTTATCACCAGTGGGAAATCAATATTACCAAGCTGGACATAGATGCTTATGTAGATGACTGTCGTGAGGAAAGTCCCCCTTGCTGCAACGATTACCTAAAAATATTTAACAGTGAGATACTTCTTAATTTTTTACCACACACTTTTAATCTCTTTGTGGTGGATAACAAAGCCTAGATGTATCAAAAGATAAATTCATCTCTGATTTTATTTTCAATGCTTGCATGAAAAGTTAACAAAAATAAAAATTTTCAATTGATGTGTTGATTTTGAGATGACTTCTTGAAGATGGCTCTAAGTATTTTGACCTTTTTTTTTTATTTAACTTTCTTAAATCTTTGTTTTATGAGTTTTCAGAAATGCCAAAAGGTATTTATATTTTTTTTTTATTTCAAAGGTTATAGAGTGGACAATGCTAGGCTTTTCCCAACTATTCCTTGGCGTGGATTTTGTGGAAATAGGTTGCCAAAGCGGACAAGTTTTGTATCTACACAGAACTACATTACGATTCAATTCAATGCAAACCCTGTGGCGGACCAAAAGAGTGGCTTCCGTTTGACACTGACACAGTATCCTCGCAGAAACTCTGGAGCACAACAGGGTTACTTTGGAGGTACAAGTCACTAAATCAAGCATGTGCTTATAAATTTTTAATCATGGCTTTTCTTTAATTGTTTGATATATGACATGTTATTATGATCTAAATTATGAAAGCATGTTAATTACTTTTTTTAAAATAAAGATGCATATTCTCTTAATTTATCCCTTGAAGACATAAACAGTTAATTTCACTCAGTTCAAATGTCTGTTTAGTTCAAAGCATATACAACTTCCTTTTAATTTTTTTTTTTTTTTTTTGCGTTTGAGCTATGTTTAAAAACCCACTGGAAGGCCAGATTTGGTGACATGAAAATGTGGTGGGGGGGGGGGCCAACCATTCAGCCTGGCATTCTTTCAACCATTAATGTTTGATTATTATTTATTTTAAGACAGATGCTAGGCCTATGCAAATTTGAACAGAGGGCCTGACTTTGGACATGCCTGAGTTAAACTGTTGTTAGGTTTTTTTCACTTCAATTGCTCCAAAATGCTTGCATTCATAAAATCTTGGTATAAATTGTCAGTATATATCCTAAGCTAATGAGAAATAAATTGTGAATAGGTTTAGTCTTGTTTAATTTCTTGCTTTTTACTGGACTTGACAATACTAGACAGGGTGGATTTGTGGATTTATTTTTGGATTTAAAACTTCAGCATTGTCCCAGTTTTAAGCGAAAAGTTTCATTGTTAACCATTTTCCTTTTTCATCCAACCTGTGTAATAGGGCCTGGGATTATATTTGAATAAAAAATAGTTGACTAGGGGTTTGTTTAAGTAAAGGATGGATCTAAAGTCAAGTTAATGTATTTCAATAGACAATGGAGTTTCAAAGTTTATTTTGGGATCTTCTTTAAGTTTTTGTCAATCTCATCCAGCAAGAATATCTACCTCAAGAAACACATACCATTTGAAAGTTATGATACTACTATCAGTGCTGAGAAGTGCTCCAATTAGATATAAAAACAAACAAAAATTATAATTTGTGTAAAACGTGTAGATGTAACAACTTAAAAGGTAAAATTTTGACATCCAAATAACTCTAATTGTTTGAAAGACTTTGACTTTTACAAAGGTACACAACCAGTGAAATGGTATTGAAGACCTTTGTCCATCTGTTCTATAGATTTTATTTAATAAATAAATGAAAAAAGACAAGGCATTTTTTTTTCAAAGTGTTTGATTATGGAAGTTGTTTATTTAATGTTTATGAAGGCAATCAGTCCAAAATATTGATTCCACTTTTCATGTAATGAAATACCTCTCCTATCTGCTTTAACCGCATCTTCATTATCTGTAGAATATATTTCAGTATTTATCTTTTGCCATTGTATAATATAAATTGTGGTTAATTTTTTGTTTTGGCTTGGTTGAATTTTTTATTTGAAATAAAATTTACTGCAGTGGAATTTTTTTTTTATTTTCTGAGACTTAAAAGTGAATGAGAAATTTATTTAAAAGGCCACTGTCATTTTGAATAATTGTTCCAACCAATTGATAGAAACGCCAGGTTTTTTTTTAACTTTCTAAGGTAGTGGATTATTTTCCTTCCACTTAAAATTTTACTGTGTCCAAAGACTCAAATTAATTCCAGTCTGCATGTGTCTTGAATATAATATTTGTGGAAGAGTCATCAAATGTAGTCAAGAGTCTATATGGACATGGATTGACAATTCAGTCAATCCCTGCAAGTGGTTTCATTATCTCAACTGTACATCTTCTTGAACTTGGTCCTACATGTTGATAGCTGTCGTATGTAATTTGTTGCTCTACAGTGATAAGTAAAGTTGGGTTTTTTTTTTTATCAGTGGTTAGTCGCAATAAAATATTATGATTTTATTTTGGGGATTAGTGAAATGAGTGAAATTCAAGTGTTATCATTTATATTTTTTTCTTAAAGATTGATGCTCTTATTGCAATAGTGCCTGTTTTATAATTTCCTATATAGATTATCAATTATTTTGAGTGTAATAGAAAGCAAACATTATAGAAGATTTTCTTTGTCCAAAGACTAAGGGATAAAGTTATCTCCATTAAACATTTAAAATATAACTGTTGTATTACTGTCAGGTAACACTCTCCATTTTCTTAGGGTGGAATGACGGCACACTGAATCAAATGCAGATTGACTGGTCAGCACAAGAGCAGATCCCAGCAGATTACCGGCCAATCGAAAACCCAACATTTGATTTCGAAATAGATGGAATAGGTTGCTATGAGTGTGACGGTTGTAAACGTGATTTCTTTGATTCAAAAGATATTGGTATAACTACAAGAGAGGGATGCTATGTCTGCACCAAGGAGTGGTTGCAAGGTTTGTACATCTAGCCATGGTTTGATTATAGAACTGATGAATCTACTTTTTGAATTTGAATATATTCAAACACTAGGCAGTTCAAAGAAAAATATTGTTTGTTGCTTATTGCATTTAGATGAAAGATTTAAAGTCGCATCAAATAATCAGAAGTGTACTAGAATTAAGCTAAAACAGCCATGGCAAAAAGAGCATTGCTATAAAAGAAAGTGGCAAAAGACTGTATATATAAAATGCTTCAATCTTATTTCAGTTGACTCTCATTCTTGTAGTTATATGGATTTCTTTTTTACATGTTCTCAGGAATTGCTCTGGCAAAGAGACAATGTTTGTCTCGGAGATTGTACCAAGAAAAGCTCTTAACTTTTCAAGGTAAATCACAGTAAATAAAAGGAAAAAATACTTAGGTTATATTTTAAACCTACTACACATATCAGGATTTTAAGCTTTTTCCACATTATATTTTGAGCAGAAAATTTTCTTCATCCAGAGTTTCCTTGATTGAGCTGAATCACTTGATATTTGTCTTTTACAGCAACTTATTAACTAAACTTATCTCTTTTACAACAATTGCCAGTGTTATAAAACCTTGGAATAAAAATTTTACATGTTATTTATCACTTTTTATGTATTGTGAGACCAGTCCTTATGTATCTTCTAACCTGCCCACATAGGGGTTCATAAATTAAATTTATGTATTGCATTTTATGTGAATGCATGAATTTAAGTCTCCTAATCTATGGCTCATAATATGCAAGAGGTATATGGGGTTTTTAATTGCTAATGGTTATGAAACATAAGGTGAAAAAAGAGAGAGAAAGACATGTTATTCAGTTTTTCTCACCTTACTTAGGTTGAAAATAAGTCTGATTACGTGTGATGAATGGCAGCACACTCCAGCTTGCAAAATAAAACAGTGGACATCAGACTTGGCAAATCAGCTTGGCCTGTTTGAAAAAATCTTAAGATCCTAGGATCACTAAATCCAAAACATCAGAAAATTAGAAAACAATTTTCAGTAAAAAATACTCCGTTGCTGAAACAAAACATCTGTCAAGACTTCTCTAGTGTAACTGCTTGTTCTGATTTGGTTTTTTGATTTTTTACACCATCAAATAAAGTTTAGATTCTAAGAGGAACTTAAAGTACTTAAGAAAAATTATGGACCATTTGTAAAAGTAAATTTTCATTGGGGGGCAAGTTTGTTCTAAAAAGCAATTTTTATAAGGTTGGGGTCGAAAAAAATCGGGTTTTTTTGTGAAGGTAAGGTTTAGTTTAATCAGAGCCTTATGTGTTAGATACAATTTTCACAGTACAGTGTTTTTGCAAACATAATCTCAGTTTTATTGCTATTTAATGTAGTTAGTTGATGTCATTCATTCTTTAATAGCTTTGTCACAGTTTTTTGAATTATTCTAAAGCTCTATGTGGAACTGATCAATAGAGCAGCTGTGAGAATATTCCAAATTTCAATGCTATGGGCTGGCATCAAAGAAAAATGCAGCAAGTGAGGCCAGCTAATGGGGTTTAGGGCCAAAGTTTTTTGAGTCATCAGGGACAAGCTGCTTACCTCTGATCCATAGCCTTTTCCTTGCTTGAACTTTCTTAAATGTACAATTTCTTGAATCCCCTGTGAGATTTTGAAATGATGAATCTAAAATGCGGTTAGATCTAATGGATTGAGAGCATGATTTGACCTGAAGAAGCACTGATATGTTTACATTTAATGTTGATTTCTAGATCCAGGAACTATAACATTAATAACATCAACAATGAAATAAATTTGTTGTAACCATACCTTAAATATGAAATGATAATTGACCTAGTAGAAAAGAGCAAAAGCAAGTATATATTTACAAAGGAGTACACTATAGAAATTGCACTCCCAGCCCCTTTGATCAAAGACATAATACATAATTACATGCTTGTTCTGTCAAAGCTTTGTTTTTTCTTTAATTCTTTCAAAATATTTATAAAAACAGACACACACACACACAAACAGGCAGAGAGAGAGAGAGAGAGAGAGAGAGTGAGAGAGAGAGAGAGAGAGAGAGAGAGAGAGAGAGAGAGAGAGAGAGAGAGAGAGAGAGAGAGATTGATTTAATGAAGTAGGGTGTAATTTTCATTTCTTTTTTTCTTTTTCTTGTGTTTACATTTTTCTGTGGGGCCAGATTAGTTTTGCTTCACTGGGCTCAGACTTATATGAGGCTGTCAGCTCGTAACATTTATGATACTAGTAATTGAAAAATTAATAGTTTGTGCAAAATAGTGGGGAAATATGGCTAGATGGACTTTTTTAACAAATAGTGTGAGTGGAAATCCAAGTAGAGTAGCATCCTTCTTTGTTTCAGTTTTTTTTGTAAATTTTTTTTTTATGTGAATGCTTTGTCACATTCATATAATTTTCTTAGCAATAAGTTTAAATTTGTGTCTTAAGTTTGAATTTTCATCTGTACCCTAAATACCCAGTTAGTGAGGTTCTTATCTTTGTAGAACAAATCATTTTTTATTTCAACTTATTGCATTTCCAACATATCAGTTTGATTTTCCTATGTTCACAGACACTTCCGGGGGCTCAATTATTCAAGACTATCGTGGATGCAAGACATTCCTCCGAGGCACTCAGGGCACAACATATATCAACATGTGTGTCTGCGACTCCAACAAGTGTAACAAAGGCCAAAACTTGAAAATCAACAGCCTCCTGCCATTTTTACTGGGATTATTTGTTTCTATATTCATTTTTGTGTAATAATTACCCTCAAGAATTCAAGTGACACTAGCAAAATAAGGAAGCTGTTACAAATGACAAACGTTTAGTTTTTGTGATTTGTTTTGTTGATTTAGTTTCAAGTGTTATAAGTTCTGATGTTCAGAAGAGTTCAATTGGAAATTAATATAAAATGTAGAAACATATCTCATAACTATTTCAAAGTTATAAAGACAGCCGTTGATGTTATATATTTAAAATTATTTTTGCATTTTTCTTCAAAAAGATACCAGACAATTAAGTAACAAATAATCTGGTTATAAGGCTTAGCAAGGTATGGAAGGTAATATCCACAAGAAGTCAAATTTCCTCTGATACTGCATATTACATTGGTTTGAAAAATCAACACAATAAACTCAAGATAACATATTCCTATTACTACATTCTGTTGAAATAATCATGCAACAGAATAGCAACATGGCTTTTTGGCACTGTGATGTTTGGTTTTTCAGTGTTATTTTATTCAAGATTTAAAAAAAAGATACTTGGAATTTGATTGAGCATTCATATAGGCACAAGCTTTAAAAAATTGTTTCTGAATATGATGGACTGGGCTTCTAAAAATGTCCTATCACTCAATCAATTAAAGCCTCTCATAAATTAGTATACTGAAATTCCCAAATTGCGTCCCTTTTGATTGTTTGTTCAATGAGGTTTCAGTTTGAAATTGAAAAATTCCCTGACTGTATTAATTACTATACCCTGTCTTGCAAGTAATAGTTACAATAGCTTTTTTTAAAATCTTCCTGTTGTGCCTACTATTTTAAAAAAACTACGTCATTCCAAATTTTTCAAGTAAACTCAGTATTGGTACATTCCATTTCATGTAATGTTGGTTTTCCAAGAATGTGTACCACAGTTTATTGGAATTGTTGTTCTTGTATATGTTTTTTCCTTTGTGTAACATTTGTTTTCACAGAACATATGTTTATTTCAGCTAATATTACATTAGTTTTCATACATTCCATTTTTTTGTAATATTTGTTTTAACAAACTGTTTGCAATTAAACAGCTTGTCATTGATGAATTATTCCTTTTTCTTTGATTGTAAAAATCAAAGAAACTTCTTAATTGTATTTTTAACAATTGAAATGTGCCTATATATACAATTTTCTATTTTGTAAAATTAATGATGCTTTATATGTTTATTGTGAGGTGCTTAAAATCTGTGACAGAAAGGGATAAAAATTACATTTATGCTGCAGCCTTCTTAAAATAATTTTTTTTTAACTAACCTTGGCAACAGAAATATAAATAAGCCTAAGTCTAGTAATTTGATAACTGAATGTGGTGAAACTTATGATCTAAGTGAGAGTGTAAAGGAAAAGAAAAGAAAAGGATAAGGATGATTTTAAGGGGTGCAAAGTCTATGCGCCAAGGCATTGTCATACAAGATTCATCCCTGGTTTTGATTGTCTGCAATGCCTTGTGGTTCAAGGAGCTCATCCAATATTTCAGTGCTGTCAAGTTGACACAAACAGTCAGAAATAGAATCTTGCCTGGGTCTGTAATTCCTCCCCACACCATCTCACTTCCACCATCAAAAGCTCTGTTCTGACCAAGACATTAGATGCTGAACCTCTTCATCTCATTTACTCTTCAAATAAAAGGTTACTTCAATTTTGAGGTCCAAAAAGAAACGGAATCAATCTGTTTGCAGCAAGCTGGATGCTTTTCTTAGAGCCCAAAATCTTTTTACTATTTTAATACAATCATTGTGACATGTTGTTTAATTCATCTCTAGTTTGTCTTGCCATTTTGAAACAATACCCTAGATGTTATAGGGGTATAAAAAAATCCTCTGGCAGTACTTTTTTTTTCTCCCAAATAGACAAGGTCAATCTTTTTCTAACCCCCTTATTTTTTAACAATCTATTCTTGAGTACATAGCCCTTGTTTTCCATAGAGCTTCAGGTATCCTTTTTTTAATTCAGTTTTTGAGTGTTATTAAGAGCATAAAATAAAGGTGAATCCCAAATCTAAAACAGTATCAGACAAATGTTTCAACATCATACATCGTACAAGAGGAAATACTTTTTTACTGCAGGGGTCCTTTTTATTTGGTTAAAAATACTGATAATGAGAATATCCAAATGAAATTTTCACTTTTCCTCAAAAATTCATTTTCTCAAATGATTATGCATTTGTAATTTCTGAGAAAAAGTGTTGTAGAGCAAATGCGGTTAGTGTTGAATACAAATCAAATCTTAAAGAACCTTTAGTTCTCTCAAGGAATCAAATTATTTATCAAATGGTGGTTAAGGAACAGAAAGTATGACTGACGCGGAAACCAATATTTTGACATCTACCATTCTAACTGAGGATGGTGATTTATTTTACATAGTAGAAGTGTCAAACCAGGTAAAGGGATAGGAGTAACAAGGTTTATCATAATAAAAAAGTGGAGTACTTTGTCAGCATCAATGTATGGATTAGTCTAAGTCCTTTTTTTCTTGTCTATTTAAAATAGGGGGGCACAAAATGACCCTTTATATACAGATACGATAATAAAACAGATGTACAAATAAGGCTAAGAGTATGAGCACACCATGGTTTTCCTATAACAGACAGCCATTAACAGCCAGTTATCACTTGAATTCTGGTATGCGCACCCAACCTACATGGTCAGCCCACACTTGTGATGTTGGGATCAAAGGTCACGGCGGATCGACTCTAGCGCCTGACCACTCGTCACATGAACACTACTGAGCAATAGTTTAAATTTAGATCTAGGTCAGCAGCCAAGGTAGATGAGTACTGCGAGTTAACGCCCGACAGAATTCCCAAGTTTTTCAATAAATAAGTTTAGGTTCATAATTATTTTGTATTTAAAAAAAGTCTTAGTAATAGCTAAGGGAAACTAATGATTTTTTTATATTTCTGGCCTGTCATTTTTTTTAGAAATTTGAGTATAAAGTTCTGAATTGAAGAGCGATACAAGATGCCGCCAGGGCCGACACAGGTCAAGTTTTAAGGCACGGCTGTAATACACAGGATGTCATGAGCTGCAACATATGGCACGTATCATGCTGGCTTGTGGGTCTGGCCCAATGTCTGCTATTGCAAACAGAAGTACACTGTCCTATCAAGTGATGACTGGCTGTTACAGGCTGTCCGTTACAGGACGGCTCTGATGTGGGTTGACTCTAAGAAAGCAAAGAACTGTTCTATAAATTTTTCAGGCAGTCCACATATGTGAATGATCTTTTTACATGTCTTTTTTGATGTGCTGCTTCTAAGTCCTTAACTGTGCTCAATAGAATTAATAATATTTCTATGTATTGTCTTTGCAATATATTTACAGCATGTATCATTAATGCCTTTCTTGTTGAAAATTTATTCTAATTTGCAAACATTTTTCCACGAGCAGTGGTAAAAAAAGATGGGAATTTATTTTCCTTTTATCTTTAATCATTTCTAACTTGTACATACACTTGTCACTGTTGGCTAATACTGATGTCATGTAATTCAATTAATGTATATATGAACATTCTACCCTGTAAGATATGCTGAAAGCTTTTGTAATATATTGATGTACATTATCATTCCGGCCTTTGTCATATTTCAAATTTTTATACATAACTTTACATATTTTAGAAACATCAAAGTTACTTGAATGTCATGAAACTTCACTGAAACAGAAATCGGATCTGTTACCTACACTAGCACTGTGACTTTGTCATGAGTTGTGAAAATCTCTCTCTTCTCTCTCTCTCTCTCTCTCTCTCTCTCTCTCTCTCTCTCTCTCTCTCTCTCTCTCTCTCTCTCTCTCTCTCTCTCTCTCTCCCTCTCCCTCTCCCTCTCCCTCTCCTTTTTTTTTTTTTTTTTTTTTTTGGATTTCGGTGATATTGTGAAGCATATTTAAATGAATGTGCTAATTAGCACTTGCAAACAGGTTTTGTTTTCATGATATATTAAAAAAATTTAAATAAGAAAATCCCATTTTTTTCGTTAGTTCATCATTATTATTTCTGAGGTACTTTGGGTTTGAGTTCCAATGTTGTTAATAAAAGGAAGTACAAATGGTTTTACTAAAAAAAAAAGTCATAATGGTATTAGCAATATTTCTGGTTATGTGCTTGGTTGATAGATCAGTGTGTAACAGCATTTTATCAACATGTAGTATTCCATTTTGCAGTCACCATGACCGTTCTTCTTTCTTATCTTTCTGTCATATATTCAGTGTTTGTGTGTGTGTGTTCTCTCTCTCTCTCTCTCTCTCTCTCTCTCTCTCTCTCTCTCTCTCTCTCTCTCTCTCTCTATCTCTATCCATCTATCTATCTATCTATCTATCTATCTATCTTTCTCTTGCTTCTCTATATCTCTGTTTGCATCTGTGTCTCTTTATATAGAAAAACAAACGGAGTACACTGAGTAATAGAGGATCAAAAAGGACGCACATGTTTCAGTAGAAATGGGAGGAATTAAATAATAACGAAATGAGAACAGGCACACCACTTTATTACTATGGCACAAGAACAGAAACAATACAACTAATAGATGCTTTTGTTGCAGAATCTGAAATCTGAATATGAATGAGTAATATATCTGCATGTCAATTGGATGTTTCTAGTTTTTTTTTTTTTTGGTTACAGATAAATCAGAAATTTGTTGTCTATGTATGTCAGCCAGATGAATGATAAATCTGGAATGAAATATAGTAGTCCATTAACAGGTTTGCCTATACAAGGCCCAATGCAGCTGATGGCGGTGGGTTAGTAAATATGAATTTAAGAGAAAAGTGAAGAAATTTAAAGTGGGAATGAGATGTATTTATTATTATCGCCTATTCATAATCCATTTCTTGATGTCATGGCCACATAACGATACAAGATATTTTCTGAAAACCAATAGACAGCTTTAGCAAACTATTTTAGTCTTCGGCCACATTGGCCACTCCAAACGCAGCATGCCATACAACCTTGCTTTTAGATTAATTTGTCTGGTTTTGTACTACATGAGCCACACTCACTAGTAGAATTACTGAACTTAGAGACCGCCGGAACAACCGCAGTTTTCTCCACAAACACATTCAACCTGCCATTAGCAGATTTCGAAACACATAGATCAAAAGCCGCTGAGAGAAGAAACGGATCTAAACCAGATACACAGAGAATTTCACTGGCAGTCTGAAAGTTATAATCTAACCCTAACCAATATCCCCTCCATACTCAAAAGATATTAACCCGTTAATTACACCTCATATTGATGTCGGAAAGCCAATCCGAACCTTACCATGGTCCTCGAGTGAATCTTGCTACTTTTAAACATGGCGCAACAGGCAGCAGACCGTGCATCACCAGATACATGACATGGTCATCCCAACATCAAAGAGATCTACTTTCTACTCCCACATAGCCTCCCCAAGCCTTTCAGACAATCTCATCACATATACCTCATGCAGTAAACGATATGCAGGTCACAAACAATACGCAAAAGGTTAAACACTCCCATATATAAACAATGATAGAAGCGACGCTGTCGACAAACGCTCAAGCGACATCAGAGAAGTAAAAACGGTCTTTTTAGATACAGTTACGTGGACATATACATGATTGCACTCCAAAACAAGGAAGCACTAGATTCACACCCTGCAGACATTAGAGCTGCACTGCATCCACATCGACTACTAAGGGACTTTGCCAATCACAATATACATGTATATTATTCCAGACTGATGGGATGCTTGCGCAATACCCACTTCTATGTATTACAATACTATCTACCACACAAATATTTATACGATTGCTCCTTAGCTCATTTTATACACTGAGAGAGGAGCGTGGAAGGGAGAGGGAAAGAGATAAGGACAGACAGAAAAACTAAATGAAAAAGGTGAGAGAAGCAGTTTACGATTAAAGATGATTGAGAAAGATCTTAGGAAAATAAACACTTGAGAACGCACTCTTTAGAAAGAAAAGAGATAGAATGACAGTGATACAGAGAGAGAGAGAGAGAGAGAGAGAGAGAGAGAGAGAGAGAGAGAGAGAGAGAGAGAGACAGAGACAGAGACAGAGAGAGACAGAAGGCGAACCAGAAAGACTAATTGAATTCATAACTATTTAGGATACTTGCATATCATTTTAAATTCTCCTTTAAGACAGCTTCATTGAGATAAAGAGAAGAAGAGATTCACTGAGACTAGGAACAACCGAGAGTGGAATGAAACTTGATCTAGAGAACTGAGGTGAGAAAGAGAGAGGGAGAGAGACAGAGACAAACAGACACGGTGAAGCATCAATGTAAAATTATTAGTTGTATTGTTTCTTTTCTAATCCAGCAGAAATAAAAATTTTTTTTCGATTAAATTTCCTCTTTTATTCTCTCTCCCTCCCTTCCTCCCTTTCCCTCTCTCTCTCTCTCTCTCTCTCTCTCTCTCTCTCTCTCTCTCTCTCTCTCTCTGTGTAACTCTATAATTGTGTATGTGATTGTAAACTTTGTATTATAAATAACCATTTTGAGTCTTGCGTACCAGTAGAACTGATTCACTCATTATCAGAGTTGGAGTTAATGTGGGATATATAGAGCAGAATGTCTGGCTAGAGTCTATATTCGAGATGTAAGTTCAATCTCTAATAATCTGGTAGTCTCTGATAATATCTTAGCTTTTTGAAACAGATCGCTATATAAAAAAAAAATATTTGGTAATGCAATTTTTTTGTTTTATTTTACAGCAATTCAATTTAAGTTTCTTCTGTATCCGAATTGTCTTCAAAAGGTAGCAGTACAGCACCACAAGATGTATGACATGTTCACCCTAATTTCAGCTACATTCTACGCCACAATCACCTGCAAAACATACATCATTCCACACAGCCTCTCAAGCTTATCAGGTTCATTTATCTCATCACATGTACCTCATGTTCCCTGCAATAGGAACAGAATACATGATGTACATTGTAAATTATTCTGTGTCTATTTTGCAGCTATCTTAGGCTATTGATGTTGCATATATTGCTTTTTTTTTATCTACGAATGCAATTTTCTAATTATCATATGACGTGTTTTATTTTATTTCGTTTGGAAGCAATTTTTTGTTATCTCAACAAGTTCAAAACTTATAACGTTGCAAGTTAATGTATGTGTGTACCTTTACCCGTTTTTTTTTTAATAAATAGAAAATTAGGCTTCTATTATGCAATGCCTATTGTTCATTTACTTCACGCAACTGTACGAAAAAAGTACAAAAGATTAACAGTATTATGACTCTTCATTCTACATAAAAGAAACAATGCAACAGTTACTATCAAGAGAAAAAATTGCCATCTTGGGTGAAATGACATTCTCTAAAACTTTCAATAAGAACAAAAATAAATAAAAAATACAATTCCAGAAGCTAAAAAGCTGAGTCCAACGGGCACACTTGTTAAGGAGAACACAAGAATCAAGCGCTGAACTTATTAAAATGCATTAACAGCAATGTATAAACTGTTCTAATGAAAATCAACCCTTGAGTATGGTCACGAATATCCAGTGGCCATGGCTGCACAGAAAAGCAAAAAACAATCAGAGTGTCTGAAAACTTTCGAGAACGGCAGCAAGTATATTCTTCTTTGTCAAGATTAGCCCAAGATGACAGCTCAGTAAAGAACGAAATCAATTAAACAGAAGCATTTCAACGTTACAAAGCACTAATAGATCATGGTATCAATTCATCAAAATGACGATCTTGCCTCATGCAGTAATGCTGGTATTAGGTTGGTCACTTCCGTCACAAAGTCCGCAAAGATACATATTTCTCAGCTCACACTCTACTCAACTTATCTTAAAAAGTAGTGTTTTACAAACCAATTTACCAATTAAAGGAATGTGTAACTAAATATTTCACGACGAAGACTCCGGTAAGGGTCAGTTACAGGATTTTGCTAAGCAAGACTCTTGTACATGTCAGTTACTGAAATTTTCCCACTCAGATCTTATTAGAAAAGAAGTACATCACTGCTTGTGTTAGTTTATAGGATTTTTGTACAATGAATTTTAGTATCAAGAACAGAAAAAAACATCGTTGCGATGAAGTGAATATAGCAAAACTGACCACATAGAGAAAAAGAAAAACAAATATTGAAAAGTATGAAACAGATACAGAATAAACCAACCGATCGACGAGAAAATGTTACAATTTCGAGCTGTATTTGCAGTTCTGCCAATGAAATCTAATTTAAACGTTGTTATAATACATGTTGCAATATAAATGTAGTCATGCTTATAGAAACTAAACTTTCGTCGATCGTCTAATTTTATCTGCAGTAGTTTTAATCGAAGAAATTAGTGACCATTTAATGAAAACCAGTTACATTATTTGAGTTTAGTGCCGTAAAAATTTAATAAGCTCAAGCCAGTAAGCAATGAAGTAAAATAAACAAATCAAAATCAAGGCCTGCTGATCAATAAAACTGCGCCATTTTGTTTTCGCCGTATAATACGACTCATCGCTAAGACGAAGGGGGGGGGGGGGGAACTTTCAGGGTTGATGTGTTAATTCATTTAAACTATAAACTCACATATAATCAAAAACAGTTTGAAAACAGGTCGGGCTGATTTAATGAAGACTTTCTTGATTCATGTTGTAAGCTAGTCAGCAATGCTTTCATCTACAACCTGAATGCTATTGAAGTTAGAATAGTAACCATGCTTAAGGCATCAGCTTGAGATGGAAAAATTGAATGAAATCATCGTTTTTGATCTGCGTGATGCCAGTTAGCGCATTATGGATGCTTGAGGCGGTACTAGATGTGATAATGTCGAATAGATGTTGCCTGCGAATCAAATCCAGACGGGTAACTTCCCCGTCATGACTATGCTTTATGCTGTGTGCATTGGGGGTTGGATTTGTGATTAGAAACGGATCTGATCCGCAACAATGAAACTTCACCTCCTGAGTCATATAACTAAAAATTCATTAGCATCGTAGACGTGTTTTTAAAGTCCAGTATAGTTGTAGTTGCCATTTCTTTCACTGAGTACGGACCGTTGTTTTCTTTCGTGTAGCACGAACTGTCTGAAGCCAATGCTCGGATGTAAAAAAAAATATTTTCTTGGCTGCTGATGTTGGTCGCGTATTGTTCTCATTTTGCGTAATTTCTTTCCCTGAAAGCCTTGCTCAATTCTACCCAAGGGCAACGAATTGACTGTTTAGAAAATCATTGTATTCTTGATGTGATACTATGCTCTGTCCCGGGGAATTGTCGAATATCAGAAAAAACATTTTGTTCACCAAATCCACTTATTGCTTGCTATAGTCGAGTTTACACAAATGGACCTGCTTGATACCATGATTGTGTTGAGATATGTTTTGGCAGAGAAGTGAGAGTAAATTTCTGTCGTATCTTTTGAGCAAAGGTTTGATGACACTTCAGTTTGAATTTCCCTGAACAGCTGTTGCCTATTTTCTCATTTTGTGTTCCTTTGCCAGCACTATTGACATAAGTTTGGCCTACTCATCTATTCTTTTTGCTCATTTTCCGCTTCTTTAGTTGCTCATTCCATGCTCTTTTTCCTGTCTTTACCATCAGCAAAAAGAGGGTCAGGAGATATATGTCTGGCCGCTGCTGCTTTCTGTGGCGAAATTGAAGGTGGAGTTGACGATAGCATGGAGATAATTATTTCATGGTGTGGGAGAGTTCTCAGGGGTTGTCTAAAAATCTAAACTAAATTACTCTTAATTTGAGATGGGTTAGCACAAAACTTCAAACTTAAGATTTCAGCATGATTTGGTACTTTTATCATTTATCTGTTTAAAACCAGCCTGAACGTTGCACTAAGGCTAAACTTTATTTCACATCGATGATCAGGAGTTACTTTCCTTACTCTGTCTCTGTAAGCAGATGCATCCCTCTTTTGTTCCGTAGGCTTTGCAGATTTCAAGGTCACACTGTCTTTTATGCTTTTGCAAACAGCTGCTGTAACAAACTTCGCTATTTTGCATTAGTAGTATGGGCCGCGTTTTGCATTTGGAATACAAAACAAATTCAGAAGTACTTAAAAATTCACGCAAACTTTTCAAATTATCGATTCAATTGGCTTTAGTGTTAAAATACTTATTCTTTTTTGCTTGTTACAGTATTATGCTTCTTTGTTTGCTATGATAAAACGTTTAAATAATCGTAATAGTATTACAATTTATCTGGCTCATTCACGAAAAGAATGTGTTGGAAGAAAGTAAACTGGAAACCATTTTTAATAGATCTCAACAATGAGTCTCAGATTGCTTGTACCGTGTATCATCTCTTCTCTCCCTTCGCACTAGTCTTTGAAGACACTGCATTGAGAGCGTTTATTGTGGACCCTCACCTTCCATTGCCACCCCTGGGTCACCAGAGTCAAAAGAAGCACGGTTGTTATCCCCTCATGGTGAACAGTTTGAACCAATCAAATATAAGATATAATTATGTTTGAAGTATAAAGACCATGGGTGTCTTCGCAGCCTGTTTTGGACACGAACTAAATGTTGAAACTAGAATACTGTTCACTTCACCAATTTTGGAGCAGGAATCAGTGTGTGTGTGTGTGTGCGTGTGTGTGAGAGAGAGAGAGAGAGAGAGAGAGAGAGAGAGAGAGAGAGAGAGAGAGAGAGAGAGAGAGAGAGAGAGAGAGAGAGAGAGAGCGATTTCATCACCGCCAATAATGATCAACAAAGAAGTTTCACATTCTTTCCGAGCCCAAAACAAAACAAAAAAACAAAACAAAAAAACATCGCAAATTGAACATTGAACCAGCTAAGATTACTGATGTAGGACCATGAATAGTGGGTGACGGTAACTAGATTTATTAGAGTGACTGCCTAGGCGTCCTGTTCTGACAACATTGATACGAAAAGCCAAAATAATTAGCTTACTAAGTTGATCATGAAAATCCTGTTCATTAAAAATATTCTTGATATACAAATACAAGTTACATGACTTGACTTATCGCCGTTCCGCATCGTAGTCGTCAGACTGCAACGCCTCGGCTGCCTTTTGTATTCCTGTGCATAGTATCCTCCACTGATCCCTCTGTTCTGCGATCTTTTTCAGGTTTTCAATGTCTTTGAAGGTTTTAAGACCATAAGTATTACTTTCTAGTCGGGACAAGTCGTTGTTCAAGACCACTGGCAATTCAAGGTAGTGATTGGTCTTCCCCTGTATTTGTCCCCTTGTGGGATAAAGAATCCTTCCATGGCTTTATTGGCTGGGATTTCTCTGTCGCGTCGCAGTATATGTCCGAACAAACGCCATCTGTTTTCCAAAACATACAGTGAAAGCGGGCGTTCATTGCATTGCTTGTAGAGAGCCTTGTTTGTTATCTTTACTGGGTATCTTATCCCAACAACCCGCTTCAGCTGTTTTCTGTGAAACGCATCCAATTTCTTTTCTTCAGCTTGCGTTAGTGCCCACGTAGAACAATTGTAAGTTAAGACAGATTTGACAAGTGCTCTATACAGCTTCAGTTTTGTTTTCTTCTTAAGTTTGTCGCCTCTTACCCACACGTTCTGTAATTTGGCTAGGGCTGCGGTGGACAGTTGCTTTCTTCTCTGTACATCCTCTGTGTCTCCAATTAGGGTTCCGCCTTTTTTTTTAGTGTTTTTCCAGCTTTTTTCATTTCTGTCCAGTATTGTATATTCTGTTTTATCGACATTAACTTCAAGATTGTATCTTTTTAGAACCCTCTGTATCTGTGCTACGTCTATTCTCTCTCGTGCTATGAAGTCCACATCATCTGCATATGCTATTTCATTGGGAAGAGTCTTTTCAGATTCAGGAAGTATCGGTCTGACTTCTTTGAGAGCATTCTCAAGATATACCACAAACAGGATCGGGCTAAGGCTATCTCCTTGAGGTGTGTCTATATTACTTGTAAATTTCTTTTCCTCTTTTGTTCCTCCTATTCTTATATTTAGGCAGGTGTTGCTTAGAAGGAACCGCACATGATGAGATTGTTAAATTTACAGAGAGGGATTAGGGGGGAGGAGGGTAACTTCCAGAAGTAGTATATGCACGTTACCGTTTCTTTGTTTGATATAGCCTATCCAGAACATAGTGATCTCAGACCTTTATGCACATCAGGCTTCAGTCTCTATAGAGCAAGGCAAAATTGAAAAGAAGCCCTGAACTTTGCTACCGGTGGTGTGAGGCTGGACCCCGCTAGGAGGGGTATCAGGCCGGATGCTCTAGCTCCACAGCCACTAGCGCTCCTACCCTAACCGTACTGGGCAATATTTCCTACGAAACACGTAGGGGATAAAAAGAATGCTTTAATGGTTTTTGGCATTGCATAGTTCAGAAATTTAATTTATTTATTCTGAAAAATGAAATAGGTTGCTATCTTCAACACATTAAAAAAAATGAAACTCACACAACTATTCAATTTTTCACATATTTGTATCCGCTCTGTATAAAAATGAGAATAGTCAGCTAAGTTTTGTAAAATGTAAATCTATTTATAGATCCATTTGAAACATTCCGTATCATGTAGGATTTAAAAAATTGGCAGCTATGAATTCCAGCAAAGCAGAGCACTCTTAGGTACTTTTTTTTGCAGGAGTTAAAAATACTTCTAATAAGCGTTTAAAACGATCTTATAATAGATTAGGTGATTGCAGAATAAGTTAGTTTCCAATACTGAATATTGACCATAGACATATATCTAGACAGAAAAATTTAATTCAAAATTCTTCTGTTTCCGAAAGTTTCTCACTTTTCATATTTGCATGTTCTTTGTCTGTATCTAGCTATTTCTTCTTAAATATCCGTCTAACTAGCTGATTCGTCTTTTTTTTTAAAAAAAATTGGGCTATCAGTTAGCCGTTCGTTTTTCGCAGCTTACCTCTGTCAAGCTATACATTTGTTTGTGTGTTTGTCTTTGTATGCATCCTCTCTCTGACTCTCTCTCTCTCTCTCTCTCTCTCTCTCTCTCTCTCTCTCTCTTTCTCTATCTCTCTCTGCCTCTCTATCTGCCTCTGTCTCTCTGTCTCTGTCTCTCTCTCTCTCTCTCTCTCTCTCTCTCTCTCTCTCTCTCTCTCTCTCTCTCCCTTTCTCTCTTTCTCTCTCGGTCTAAGATTCCTTACTTTCATTTTCTGGATGAGAAAAACTAATGTTTTCAATCAAACAATTTCGTATAGACCCATCGCCGTGTTAAAATTGAAAAAAAAACAAACAACTAAAACTATAATTATCAACGGTTCAGTTTAGGTACAGAGTTTCTCTGTTGTCGAACTCGAGTCGACAAACTGCTGCTTGTGGTGAGTAGTGCTCACAGTGACAGTCCACCTCTACATCACATGATCATTAGATACATTGATTCGGGAACTGCAATGGCTATATAAAGTTATAGTAATTTTATTATTTTCTGTTTTTAAATAGATGGAGAGAGACCTTGAGACGTCAATGATAATTAATTTGCAATAATTCTATATTTCTCCGTAACCTTGAGCTGAGGTAAAAATTAAACCTCCAATGTCGTTGTGTGGCTGCGTTGCTAAAATGAAAGCCTGGTTTCAGTTGGATATGGTTGGACATGAATGGTTTGGGGTGAGCGACAATCAGTCTTGGGTCCTGCAACCGATTCATGAGTCAGCCATAGTGATTCGTTAATTTTTGTGTAACACACATTCTAATTGGTTATTGAAAAGAGTATGGCCGTTTTTCTATTTTTAAAATACCGGACGTCGAGACCTCGCAGTGTCTGTACTGAATTACAATAGAGGCTTGATCTATCTTCGAATATGTCCTTGAAGATTGAGGTAAAAAAGTAGCTAACACATAACACACTTCAAGTATTTGCACATGTTCAAAATTTTCTCTCTCACTTCTCCATTTTGGATCGGCGGAAAAGACGCAGAAGACGCATACTCTTGGTCAAGATGAAATAGAACTAACATTCTAAGGCTTGAAAGATTTCCGATGTTCAAATATTATTTTCAAAACTCTTATACGTATCTAGTCAAGTAGATCTATGATTTCGAGCTTCAAAGCACAACTTGATCTAGTTTAGAGTTAAATTCTTGCCATTTTTTCTCAAGTGCAGAAAATATTTGGTGAGCAAACACGACGGTTGAAGAATCTCAGGTGAGCTACATATCATAGAGTAAGGGGCTATGTATCCGTTTAGCGCCCACGTCTACTCGTTTATGCTTTATTTCGTTGAAGACTTCAACATGTTTTATCAGATTTATAGTTGACATATAAAGTCTTTCAAAAATACTTTTTCTGGTCTCTGGAAAGTTTATGTAACAATAAATTTAGGGCAGCACCCATAAGTGAACATTGGCATGTCAGAGACATCGCATGCCTTTAATCCTTGGAATAATGCCCTATAACCTAAGCTCTTCTCCTAAAAACAATAGTGCAGTGCAATGCATGAAGGGTCTACTCATGTAGCTACTTGCCAATATAGCACCCAGATATCTTCTGACGACCAAGCTGTAAACTAATTTAATGCTGGTGGCGTCTGGTTGTTACACACTTTAGGCGCGCACGGTCCAAACACCGCAACGTGACTCAATATTAGACATACAAGTACTGAGTTCCAAATCTCCCGTTTTTTTTTTAGTTTATCCATCATTATTATTATAATTTGAAGTGGAAGTAATAGTAGCAGTAGTAGTAGTAGTAGTAGTAGTAGTAGTAGTAGTAGTAGTAGTAGTAGTAGTAGTAGTAGTAGTAGTGGTAGGGGTAGGGGTAGGGGGAGGGGGAGGGGGAGGAGGAGGGGAGGGGAGGGGGTAGTATTATTTGTTCTAAATTATTATAGTAATAGTAGTTTTACTTCTACTGCTACTACTACTACTGCTGCTGTTGCTGCTGCTACTACTACTACTGCTGCTGCTGCTGCTGCTGCTACTACAACTGCTACTACTACTATTAATACTGCTGCTGCTGCTGCTACTAATGCTACTAATTCTTATTCTTATATTCTTACTACTATTGCTGCTGCTACTACCACTACTACTACTACTACTGCTGCTGCTGCTGTTACTGTTGTTACTATTACTACTACTACTACTACTACTACTACTACTACTACTACTACTACTACTACTACTACTACTACTACTACTACTACTACTACTACTACCACTGCCACTACCACTGCCACTACCACTGCCACTGCCACTACTACTGCCACTGCCACTACCACTATCACTACTACTACTACTACTACTACTACTACTACTACTACTACTACTACTACTACTACTACTACTACTACTACTACTACTACTACTACTACTACTACTACTACTACTACTACTACTACTACTACAACAACAATAACCTTGTCATGGTAAAATCACGTCTGGTTTCACAATTGAACGTTTCCCGACGAAATCGAAATTTGTAGTTTAATGGGATTTGGAGCAAAACAAAAATGCTTATATCTTGAAAAGTATTTATTTGCGACGAATAGAACCTCCATATTCGTGCTCAGCATATCAAATTCATTAAGAAAAGTACAATTAAAAACTTAGGGTGAATTGGGCCGATATCTGCAATAATACCTCTAAAACTTGTAATTTCAATTTGTCGATGTAGTTTTGCAACTTTCATGGTGTTTCTATTTTCTCAAACAGATTCTATACTATCACGCACGGAGAGCTGAGCCATATCATGTGCTTAGAATGAAATGGACGGACCTGAGAATGTTTTCCTGGATGACCCCAAGAGATTGCCCAACACTTTGACCCTCCAGTCGTCTGAACGAAGCTAAGTTTGATTCAATATTTCTCATTTATTTTAAGAAAACGTATGGTTGAATTTAATATTAATTTGTTATTAATTTGTATTTTATTTTCCAACGGAATTATTGTGAGTTACGCGTTACCATCGCTTGTCACCATTCAAGTTGTTCTCTCACGTAGCAATTCTAGCGATCGGTTAGTACAATCTGGCTTGTTTTCCTCTCTATATTACTGTGAACTGAAACGTGTGTGTCGCTTTTTTATTGGTTTCCGTATCTGTTTATTTGATAATCTTTATTTCTCATCTCGCACATGGTAGATCTTATACCTCTGTCCTAGACAGGTTCTTTTTCTTCGACTAAAGATATGTTAACGCTATAGTTTCCCCAATTATTTTGTTTTTTTAAGTCACCAGACACCGTCCACTGCCAGCTTTTCTCTTTATCAATTTTTTTAAAAATTACTCAATCCGTTATTATTTTTCATGATGCTATTAATGTTTCTGTCTTTACTTAAAAAAAACGTCTTTAACCTAACTCGCAAACATGTTTTTGTTTTCTTTTTTTTATGCTCAAATTCATTTAGTGATTCCGTAAAGATTACCTTTTACAATACCGTGTTAATTTATAGGAACCTTTGCAAAACAAAAATATAACACCCTGGTTCAAGGTGTTTGGGTTTCCTTTGGAATGACAAATTTTTTTCAACCGCGATGTAGAAAAAGATATAGGATATAGCTCAAATCATGTCGTGTGTGGTGCACTAAACTTATGAAAAATTACTCAATGAATCGTTTTTGAGAAGGCTGTTTAAAAATTGAATCTCCTCCAAATGATGGTAGCTATCATTCGTCAGTGAGTTCGGCCTCAACTATCCACCCCAGCGTCCCAACGTTAACCACCACCTAACACTCCATCCGAGACATCGCGATGTTTGAGCTGTAAAACTGTCCAGCATGCACTGCTTTCCAGCTACTCTCTTCTGCTTTTATCTTTGTGTCTTCCGGCACCATTTTTTGGCTTTTTTTTTTTTTGTTTTGTTTTTTTGTTTTTTGTTATTCTTTAACATTCAGCTCGACTCTTCCTCAATCTTCCCAACTACCACCTCTTCAATTCCTATTCCTCCAGTTCAATTCTATTAGCTTAAAACCTGCTCTTGCCGTTTCCTATCTGTTGGTTTTCAACCTTTCTTCTTTCGATTCAATTTTTAATTTTTCCTCGTCCCCAATTTTCTTCGTGGGCAGCCTAGCAGCTCTTCATCTTTTTGCTTTGTGTTCTTGTCCAGTTCCATTCCTTTCCCCTCATTTGTTGGCTCCAGCTGTAAGTTGTATTCTTTTTGTCTATCGCTCCCTCATCTAACCTTCTACCCAGTCTTTAATTTCCTGTCTCATTTTTCCTCCTATCCAGTCTTTCTTTTCCTACCTTTCTCGTGACTTTCAGGGCTTCTCCCCATCTTTCCTCCTATCCAGTCTTTCTTTTCCTACCTTTCTCGTGACTTTCAGGGCTTCTCCCCATCTTTCCTCCTATCCAGTCTTTCTTTTCCTACCTTTCTCGTGACTTTCAGGGCTTCTCCCCATCTTTCCTCCTATCCAGTCTTTCTTTTCCTACCTTTCTCGTGACTTTCAGGGCTTCTCCCCATCTTTCCTCCTATCCAGTCATCCTTTCCTGTCTATTTCTGTCATGTCGGGATGTATGACATATTTATTGATTCGGGTATCGTAGCTTTCTAAAATTGGTGAGGCAGCGACAATTGGCTATAGATTAGTTCAATGGTTGTATATTTGTTGCTAATTTCTCGTTCTTTTCATCAAGCTTTTAAGCTTTGCCTAGTCTAAACTATTGTCAAACGGGTGGAGACCTCATACGGTTATATTATAGGATTAACAATTTTAATCCATTTTTTTAAATATCGCTCTCTAGATGAATTTAAATAAGTTAATGTGTAAAATTAAAAAAAAAACAACATACACATCAAGTATGGACTAAACTTATATTTGACACAACAAATGCAAATTCAAGAGAGCCATCAGAGAAAAACAGAAAAGAAGAGACAGAGATCATCGAGTAGGAGGACAAAGTAAGAAAATTGATGGCTAGAGGCCATGAATCTGAGGAAATCGGAGGCTAACTATTTGAAGCCATTGGATAAAAGAAAAAAAAAAAGAGGAAATAAGAAAGAAAAGTGATAAACACTGTCACGATTAGACACCGATTTGAGAAAAACAGAAGTGAGATTAAGGAAGACATCAGGAAGAGGAGAGGAAAAAAAGAGTATAAAAATTGAGGCCGCTGTTTTAAAAGGTGGAGGAACAACAGAGGCAGTCGGATAGAGTATAACGGAAGAGAAGGATTTGAGAAAACCCAATAGAAATGTAATGGAAGAAAAGGACTGGTTGCCACAAAGAGGAACTATCAAAACGAGAAAGACTGAGGGCAATTGGTTTGAGGACGACAAAATAAGACTAATGGAAACCAGCGGATGGAGGAAATGAAAGATAAGGAATAGGAATAACAGGATAGGAGAAAGTTAGCATAAAAAATAAGAGGTCTTTTATTTGAGAATAACAAATCATAACTAATGGAAATCAAACGATAGAGGAAAAAAATTGGATTAAATTAGAGGCTACTCATTCAAGGAAAACGGAGAACTAATCAAATCCATTAGATGGATGAAAGACAAAGGAAGAAATGTAGACCCTCTGATAGGAGGAAAAAGATGAAAAGGGTTGGATGCCATCGACGTGAGGACAGCAGAAGAAAAAAAAGTTTGTATTGTGACTTTCAGCTCTTCTCTTCACCTTTCCTCATACCAGATGCACCAAATGGTCAGGGCGGCAGAGGGTCGCACTGACAGATCGGAGGTGAGACGTTCTCGTCCCGACCTGACCTATTAGGTGTCTGGAGTCTAACAGTCTCTGTGACTGTAGAGGTTACAATGACATTGCACTAAGTCATTGCCTCTAGGTTTGTGAATAGACAGAGGTTGCATTGACATAGCACTAAGTCAATGCCTCTGGGTTTCTGAATCATCGCAGGTTGCAATGACATTGCATTTGGTCATTGTCAACTGGGATTGTGAAAAAAGCAGAGGTTACAATGGCATTGCACTTAGCCATTGCCTCTGGCTCTGCAAACAGGCGGAGGTTGCAATGACATTGCACTTAGTCATTGCCTCTGAGTTTGCAGCTGAACGCATAAGATGCGGCCCTGGCATGTAGCCTCAAGAGGGTGCAGGACCAGAAACCAAAAACCACCCTATGGCTCCCAACACTGGTATGAGGAATGGTGGAGAGAACTGAAAGTCACAGCGAAAACTTATTTTCTTCTGCTGTCCTCACTTCGATGGCATCCAACCCTTTATTTTTTTCTTCCTATTCGATGGTCTATATTTCTTCCTTTGTCTATCATCGATCTAATGGTTTTGATTAGTTCTGTTTTCCTCGAATGTGTGGTCTCCAATTTTCTCCACTATTTTTTCCTGCAACGTATGACTTCCATTAGTTACGATTTATTATTTTCAAATAAGCGGCCTCCTTGTTTTTTATTTTATCTTTCAAACTCTCGATTCTGCACATTCTGTATCAGAAGAGAAACAAGCACAGCTTTTTCTTCATCTCAATCTCCTGTTAACGATAAAATCATATGCGATCTAGCCTCCCAGATGTCAACACCTAAAGAGGTGAATCAGTTAACCCTTTCAGAAATTGAAATTCCATGATGGATCAGTTTCATCCAAAACGATTCCTGGCAAGAGAGGTATAAGTTCTGGACAGGAAACAGCCGACAGAAAGGTCAAATCATTCAAGAATTTGCTGCACGCATAAGACAAGATGCAGTCACTTGCGATTTTCCTTCAAGCTCTAAACCTGTGGATGAAGCACTATGAACTAGATTTATGCAGATGAAGAAGCAGCTTTCAAAAAGGCCAAAGACTTACTCTGTACAGACACTGTCTTTTTTCACTTTGACCGGTCTCTACCAATCGGAATTTCATGTTATGGATCGATCGAACGTTGGAATAGGCATAGTCTTGATTCACCGATATCCAGATGGAATTGAACGTCTCAAAGACACTAGCTCGAACCCAGAGGAATTACAGCCAAATAAGAAAGAAGCCTTGGCTATAATCTTCACCCTTTCAAAGTCCCATCTTGTCCTTTATGGAAGACCTTTCATTCTGGTGACAGATCACAAATCAATGCTAAGCATCTTTAGCCTTACTAAAGCTAATCCAGCTCTTGCAGCTAATCGTCTTGAGAGATGGGCTATAACTCTGCCAGTATGAGTACGTCATAGAATACGGAAAAACCTCAGAACATAGAAATGCAGATTCACTCAGCCGCCTCCTAAATGGACCGGACAAAAAGTTCAACATAGGTGAAGACGGAGCGAACACAGATACCGTGTGCACCATTAGATCGACCAGCTTTCATCTCCAGCTACACAATCCAAACATTGAGGACAGAAATCAGCAAAGATGTTGCATTCTCTTCTGCATCCACAACGCTATTGCCAAGAAGGTTGGCCAACTTATGAAACCAAATCATCACGTGAAGCACAAGCAACATCAGGTCCACAATTTCAAAGTGACATCAGCGCTTTTAAGAGAGTCCACGACTCTCTCAACAGTGAGAAGGGCTGTTTGCTGCATAGTTCCCGTCTCATCTTCGGGAAGAAACACTCAAGCTGTTACATCTTGGTCACTTTGGCATCGATAGAATGAAGCAGCTGGCCAGAACAGCAGACTACTGTTCAGGGATTAACAAAGACATTCATGATCTTTGCAAATAGTGTGATTCATGTTGTGAACATCAGAACAACCCATCAGAACAAAGCTCCCGTGCACCCATGGATGCTTCCGGAGAACCGTGCTTCCATATCGATCATGCAATCAATCTTATGGGTTCGTATTGGCTGATCATTGTTGATGCGTTTTGTAAGTATCCCAACGCAGTCAACGTCAACGAAAACAACCACTGAGCCGCTAGAACAATTTCGCTCATCGTTCAACTCCGATGATTTCCAGTGTTTCTGTAGCGAAAGGGGAATCATACATCACATTTGAGCACCTTATCATCCAACTATAAATGGAGCAGCAGAAAGGATGATCAAGAACTCTTGAAAAAGTCTTCATTGCCACCCAAAGCTGCACTCCAGGAATTCCTGATGCAGTATCGGCGAACTCCATTGCTTAGTGGACTATCTCCGAGTGAACTCCTCAATGGTCGTTTAATCCGAACAAAGATGGACCTCCAGTTCCACACATAATGCTTCATAGAGAATCAAAGGAGGTGAACAGTTCAAAACAAACACTGAATTCTTTCAAGTTCTGAGTTGATCCGTGCTAGGCTAAGATGTTCAGCACCAAGGCTGAGAAATCTCCGAAATGGGTAGCAGCAGTTATCACCAAGGATTTGGTACTTGATCCTGCATCGTTAAAGTCTGTCCATCAGAGCCAACGGGAGGCGACACATCGAGCAGCTGCAGCCGCGGTTCAGCAGATGTGATAACGCAGACATTGAAGTTCCTGAAGAATGCAGCTGTGGGAATTTCACCACTCAACCAGCTGGGGATGTCACAGTCTCTCTCCCATCATCATCGCAGCAACTGGAAACAACAGAGGCCTCCCAGATGTTCCAACCAGGCGGTCTCAACGTTCAAGAAAACCACCTGATAGACTTAATCTTTAAAGACTGATATCCTCATTAAGACTCGTCAGGCCTATACTCTCTTAATTGTTAATTGGTTTCTAATCTAAGTCAAGTGGTTCTTTTAATGGTACAACCCTTTTATGAAGGGAGATGTTGTACATACTTTCCAAATGCCAATTTTACAAGTCTTGTAGGAGAGGAAATCTTCACTATTGAATGTGAAGGGGATGATGAATCATTGAAAGATCGGGATTTGAGGTCGTTGGGAGTTTCCAACCATCTTGTGTGTTATTATATCGCAAGTTCTTGTCTTGATCATATTATTCTTCGTAGTCATATTAATACAAATCTACAAAAATTACAGGCTTCATGAAACAAGCAATTGCGTTATTCGTCTTTAGTTTAATCATTACTTTTTGCTTACAAACAGTACGCTGTTTCTTCTCTATCTTTTTATAGTACTCCTCCTCACAAACCATTTCACTTTCTCAATCTTCCTTTCTCTCTCTCTCTCTCTCTCTCTCTCTCTCTCTCTCTCTCTCTCTCTCTCTCTCTCTCTCTCTCTCTCTCTCTCTCTCTCTCTCTGTACTTCCTTCTTTTAGGACGGTTTTATGTCCCTCTATCAGATCCTGGATGTCACCGACCAAAGTTTGCTAAAGCCCTAGCTGTAGAAGATACGCGAAGTGTGCAGGCTGTGGACAGACGTCGTTGAAGCTGCCCCGGGACGTGTGAAGGGAAAGGTTTACCAGAGAAAGGTTCCCTTCATTTAGATGATTTAGTCAATGGCAGTTTTAAACATTTCTTTGAACACTATTTTTTTTTATTATTTTAATGCTTTTGTTAAAGTTCAGTATAAATTAAATTTTACATGCCGTTCTTTGACATGTTGATAGCCTTATAAGATGCCCTGAAATAGTTTTAAAAAACTTCCAAGCTTGCTTTCGACATATCCGTCTCTAGCATATGGAAGTTGTAAAAATTATGCTATCCAAACTCAGTGTAAATTTTTACAGTGTTTTTATATTCCTTGCATTGTGATCAGTTTAATTTGCTGTCTTTCCTGATCGGCTCTCCATGGTACCAGCTTGATCTTGACATTGTCATCGGAGTTTAGATGTGAATAATCTTGGACCAGCAATATGTACTGACACACAACCAGAAAAGATCATACAGGTTCACAATATTTGGTTTATAATCTGGAACAATCCACAAAGAGCACCTGACAAGTTTCAAGAGTAAACTATGGAATTGTAAGTTGGACATACAAGTTATTACAATAATTATGAAAGTTTGAAAAAAAAAAGTTTAGTTAGTGAGCCATTGGTTTAGTAATAACGACTTTTTTGCTATTTTTGTTGCAGACTTTGTTTTGTAACTTTAAGAATTTATTACAATTAGGGCAAATGAAGTATCACTATCATTTAAGTTTGGGCTGTAAGTTTTTATTTTCCACAATCAGAGAGCCGTTTTCAGGCCGTTACAAACATTTCAGCTTTAAAAAAAAATATGAAAAAGTGGATGTTACCTTTATTGTTTTCCCCTTCTCTTTAGATTTGACGCTCTGTTTTTTTTTTTTACCTCACCAGCAGTTAATCTTGGGCTTGCAAACTCAGCTCTAAAATTGTAATCTTGACCATCGCAGTATTCTGGCAGAGGCTGAATCAGATAGATATGGCCAAAGACCAAAGATATAAACTGAGAGAACGCCCAGGGCATGATTCATGATTGATGTTGTGACAAAAGTAAGTTTACTTGTTCACTTTGTCTCTCCGGCTCTCTTTCTATCTTCCTGTTTTTCTATGAATTTAACAATTTCCTATTCCCATCATTTATCTTTATCCCCGTATTCTCCCTCACCTTACAACTCTCCTCTCTTCCTCCCTTTTCTTCCCAAAACAATCCTAATCTTTCCTCTTTATTGTCTTCTACAACTCTGTTTCACCCCATTCTCTCTCTCTCTCTCTCTCTCTCTCTCTCTCTCTCTCTCTCTCTCTCTCTCTCTCTCTCTCTCTCTCTCTCTCTCTCCCTCTCTCCCTCTCCCTCTCTCTCTTTTATTTTTTCTCTTCTCAGAATCAACTCTGTGTGATCAAGCTAAGCTCTACCCGTTATGTCTACGAATTGTAAGTAAGCATATGGCTCAAACTCTCGCCCGACAACTGCAAGATCTACGTCTAGTTCGAGCCCAAACTCTCAAGGCTCAACTTCAGACTGCATCAAGAAAGCTTCCACAGAACTGAGCGCGTTAAATCGCTAGATCTAAAGAAGGCGAGCCGCAGCTTCTGCTCATATTCTGTCTTTGTCAGGCCTCAATAAAGATCTAACTGTGGGAATCTCCACACCAAATCAAGAGAGTGAATTTTGCTGTAGAACTAAGCGTCTAAGAAAAATTAGCAAGGGGTAAAAAACCCATTCCCCTCTATCGTATCCCCAAAAAAATAAAAAATCTTAGAAGGTAATGATGGTTCTTCATCATACAAATAAAGCAAACAAGTATAATCTGATGTAAGAAGAGTATATCAGAAATGGTATTCTTCTTCTAATTTTTTCAATATAACTATTGATAGTGCGTTTTGTGAACAACTATTTGTTTTTTAATTTAAATGTAATTCCAATGAAATTCTTAAGCTTTTTTAAATCCTGAAACATTGTATTACATTTATAAAATAATTTGAATGTGGAATATCAGATTATTTCCTCTGATACATTCAGAAACGGTACGATTTGTAAATCACAAAAGAATTTAAAACAACTTCGTAAGGTACTGAACCTGAACAAAATTTATCGCATCTTGCAATTCGAAATATTTGTGAAAACAAAAAAGGATTGGTGATGAACACTTAAATGCAGGCAGTAACTTGGCCGATACACTTACTCTAAATTTTGTATCGATTGATCTTTTGGGTTCGAACCCGACAGTTTCCGATAATTTCACAATCTCGTCTTTTCATTGATCTATTTTAAAAAATGATCCTTGACGTTGACGCAGCGGTCGAAGTAGCAAAAACTAATCGAGATTGTAGCAACTATGTACGACAAAGCAGCTGTTACAAGGCTGCAGGTCGATTAATCAATACATCGATTAATGTTTAGAGAGAATTGTAATTTTTTTCCTCAGGTGCTGTCAAGTTTTCACCGAATGATCCCCCACATTTACCATCGAACTGCAAAATGGAAAGACGTCTCAATTAGTATGGATCTCGCCAAGTGGACAGGACGTGTACAGACGTGGATTCTACGTAGTTTAATTTATGTTGATAGAATTTTTAAATGATAAATCATGTATAAATAAGTCTGTTCAGCTCTAATGTGCCCGACGGAGGCTTATCCGTTTTGCTTCATACTGCTCGAAGTTTGTCACCCCAAATGGCGGCTATTCTGTTCAGTTTTGCAATGCCCGACGATGGCTCGTCTCTTCAGCTTTGTACTGGCCTACGTAGTCTCTTGCTTGTAATCCAAGATAAACAAATTTTTCGCATTTGGAATGTCCAGCATTGGGAAAATTGTCTGGCTTGACGGAGGCTAATCTATTCAGCTCTGCACTGCCCGATGTGGGCCCAATTTAGCCTACAATGGGAAGGCTAATCTATTCAGTTTTGTATTGCCCGATGAGGGTTCTTTTTTGCCAATGATCAAGTTTGCCATCTCAAAAGTTCAGCTCTGTAATGACTGCCAGGCTAATCAATCGAGGTCTGGACTGCGCGACGGGGGCTCAATTTTGCCATCTAGGGGAGGCTAATCTATTCAAATCTGTACTCTTCGTGGAAGCTTAATGTTGCCATCCCACAGCCCTCCTTGTCACACGGAGACTGATCCATTCAGCTTTGCCTAGTTAAAACTAATGTTGGGAGCATCCCTTAAACTCCCACACCTGAAGAGTTGAAATGAGAAACATGGAAGAGAAATCTGATGCAAGATGATGTTCTATTGCAATGCATACAAACTGTCCGTGGGATATTCATCCCTGTATCATGTAACTATGTACCCGTAGAGGGCTAAGCTGTTATTTTGCCGAGGAATTGTACCACTTCTGAAACATTCATTTTCTCTTCATGCTTCTCTGTACCCACATATTTTTTTCTACCTGTACCCACATACTTTTCTCTACTTGTACCCACATATTTTTCTCTACCTGTACCCACATACTTTTCTCTGCATGTTATGCCTAGAAAAATTTTCATGGAAAAAGTCTTTGAAACGGAGTATAATGATTCATCGCTTTTCAAACATCTACAATCTACACATCTCATAACGCGATTTCTATCTTTCTGATTACTGAGAGCTTAGAATTAGATTTGCATTTTTATTAGGATTGCTGTTGGTTCGACTGACTGAATTTAAATAGTTATAGACTAAAAATAATAAGGAAAGACACTTTTCTCTTCTATTAATAAGATTCAGGAAAAGACTAACCTGTGTAGTGGGGTTACAATGTGCGATATGATACCCACGGGGACACCGTCGTTGAGTAAGTTTTTGGCCTCGCCATTTCATTTCCTTCATGCCCACCGAGGGCTGGAGTTTTATAATTATGCAGACAAGGCCCGAAACCACTTCGTAAATTTTTTTTTAATCGTAATGTTATATCCAAATGAATGAGTAATTTTTTTTATTTCTATTAGACTTCAATTATTGTTTATTAAACAAACATAAGAGTTGGCATTTTTACCTGAAAGAGCTGCTCAGACGGCGTAGATACACTTTACACTCAGTACTGCCTTATTTTAATCTCCAGGCTGCTCTTTGATTTTCTGCCATTTATAGCGACTCCTACAGTTATTATTATGCAAAGTTTATTGTCTAAACCTTTTCAAAATTGTCGCATAGATCACCATCTCTTCTGTTTCATTATCTGTTTAACGTTTTGTCATCTTTATTTGTTTGTCCGTGTGTCAGTCAATATATGTTTGCCTGCCTGTCTCTTATACTCTCCTCCTCACTGGCAAGTCAACCATTGCTGCCTCCGTCAGATCTTGTCTGGTATTTATAAATCGTAATAACTTTGTGGGTTCTTTGGATCTCATCAAGGGTTAAAGTGGTTTGTCTCGGGACTTCGTTTTGCGGCACAGTCGATTATCAAATCAAAATTGGAACATTTTTTTGTCAAATTTAATTTTCTGGGTGTTTTCAAACGTTGATTGGAACAAAAATTATGTTGAACCGTTTCTTTCTCATGGTCTTATCCTCAGTACGTAAATATAACAAGTAAATCACACATGAAATTAACGTTACGAGACATTTACCGTGTTTAAGACATCAAACAGCAGCTCAGCACATTGGCTTTAATAACCTGTGTTGATGGAATTTCCAAATGATGAAGAGACCAATCTGACTCTGATTTGCCCGATGGAGGCTTATCTGTTTAGCTCTGCACTGCCCGATGGGGGCTCAGTTTAGCCATCCCTGAAAAGGCTAATCTGTTTGGCTCTACACCGCCCGATGGGGGCTCAGTTTAGCCATGCCTGAAAAGGCTAATCTGTTTGGCTCTACACCGCCCGATGGGGGCTCAGTTTAGCCATCCCTGAAAAGGCTAATCTGTTTGGCTCTACACCGCCCGATGGGGGCTCAGTTTAGCCATGCCTGATAAGGCTAATCTGTTTGGCTCTTCACCTTCCGATGGGGGCTCAGTTTAGCCATGCCTGAAAAGGCTAATTTGTTTGGCTCAACACCGCCCGATGGGGGCTCAGTTTTGCCATCCAGCGGAAGGCTTATAGCTTTGCATTGCCCAACGGGGGCTGTTTTGCTTTCTTTTAGCTTTGCACTGTCCAACAAGGGATCAAGGTTACCATTTCTTTAGAAACTTTGCTCAGATCTGTAAATGACCAACGGAGGTTAATCACGACAGCTTTTACGTGGCTGAGTCATTAGCGTTTGATCACACCTAATCAGCCCAATTCGTGACTTGTCGGAAAGCCGCCGTCTCCGTGTAAGAATCTTCGGGTCACTCTAGAGGAACGTAACACTTATCGAAGAGCGCATTTACCTAGTTGACGGGTGAGAGGTAATTTTCCCTGTACAACAATTTTCTCTGTATGTCATGCCTAGCGAAAATTTCATGGAGGAAAGTCTTTAAAGCGGAATTTAATGATTCATTCCCTCCGAGACATTTATTATCTAGGAATCGCCCACCAAAGTTTCTGTCTTTATGATTAATGGAAGCTAAGATTGCACCTTTTATCAGGATTGCTGTTCGTTAGACTGACTGAATTTAAAAGTTTTAGACTTAAAATATGTCTAAAGAATCAGAAAAGTCATGGACTTTCCTCTCCGTTATTAAAATGATTAGATAAATGACGAATCTGTGTGGTGGGATTATAACACCCGATAATGAAATTGACAGGGACATTTTTCTCTACTTGACCCCATACCGTCGTTGAGTAAGTTTTTGGCCTCGCAATTTCACTTCCTCCATGCCCACTGAGGGCTGAAGTTTTATATGCAGATATGGTCCGAGATCACTTTGTTCAATTTTTGTACGGACTTGTAATCATGCTGTTACATTCCAAAGGAATGAGGTTGGTATTTGTTTTATTCAATTAGACTCAAAGTATTGTTTATTAAACAATCTTACAAGTTGTCTTTTTTACCTGAAAGAGCTGTCTCGGACGGCGCAGATACACTTTACACTCAAGACTGCCTGTTATTAATCTCCAGGCTGCTCTTTGATTTTCCGCTATTTATATCGACTCTGTCAGTTATTATTATGCAAAGTTTGTCTCAACCTTTTCTAAATTGTTGCATAGACCACTATCTTTTCTCTGTTTCACTCTGTTTTTCGTCAACTTTTATAGTCTGAGTTTGTCCGTGTGTGTGTCAATATATCTGTCTGCCTGCCTGTCTTTTATACCCTCTATGCGATTCTTTCGTTCCCTCTGTCACCGTAGTTTCGCATTATTTTCCGAATGCAAAGTGTCATTTCTCGTTTGAATTTTGTACACAGCGAATATATGAAAAGTTTCGAGGAGTTTGTTTGGGACAAAGAATATTGTTCATTCATACTTCATTTTTATCATCATCTCAGTTGTAGTTTTGTTTTCTTCTAATGGATGCAGTGCATCAAGATAGCCAATATAAAGTCTTTATTGGGTAAGATTGGCTCTGACGCGGCAATATTTTTTTTTATACTTAATAAACACTTGTTAGTTGTTTTTTTCCCCTGATGATTTACACTTCGTTAATAACGGGGTGATAACAATATATATTTTGCGTAAAACACCTGAAAATGAGTGTGTTAAAGATTTACAGATTGAATCTTTGATTTGAGGCACAGCAAAAGTGTTTTGTGTCGTATATAATTCAATTATCTGCTTTTTCATTGAACTTGTGCTTTAGCAAGTGAAGTCTGAATCGCTGGAGGCATTTAAGTTTGTTTTCCGTCAAACAAGGTTTTTTCGTAGCGTTTTTTTTCTTCTTTCTGCAGCATATCGTTATTAATTTGGCGACGATCTTGTACCAACATGTCCTGGGTAGGGTTCCTTAGTGCGTTTTGTTTTTTTTGTTTTTTTTTTAAATTTTTTGACACTCTCATTTATAACGGAAAGAATATTATTCTTTTTTTGTAATGGATTTTTTCGAACTGAATTAATAAAATTTCAGTGGGTCACTTGTCTCTTGAGGACACCATTTGCGTGAAATAAGAATTTCGTTTTCTCCAAAAAATAGTGTTTGAAAAAGGACGCGGTGTAGGATATTATTTACTCATGAATGTTCAATGTTTTTTGCTTTGTGTGTATGAGAGGGGGGGGGGAGGAGAGAGAGAGAGAGAGAGAGAGAGAGAGAGAGAGAGAGAGAGAGAGAGAGACAGACAGACAGACAGACAGACAGACAGACAGACAGACAGACAGACAGACAGACAGACAGACAGACACTTCTGAGACAGAGAGACGTGGGTGGACGGTGTAGCTTTCACCCAAAAATTTTTAATTAAAGGCCAAGTTTTTATAGCCCTATTTTTTCGCTTAATATTCGAAACATCAACTTTCTGGACATCTATATTTTCGACAGTCATGCCTTTTAAGGCACAGGAAATAAAAATATTGATCCATTAACGATTGGGTGCATCTGTTGTAAGTTTTACCATTGTATTAGCATTGCTCTTTATTTATTTATTTTTTTTTTTTTGTGCATGCTAACATGTTACTCACCTGCATGTTACTAACTGCACCTCAACTTGTGCTGATACAATAGTGAACCTGGAAAGATGCGCCTGTTAGAATTTGTTTACTTTAATTGAGTTAAAACAAATGTAAACGCGTTTTAAAATGATTTTCTAGTTGAAGGCTGGGTGCGTGAATGAGTGGGTAAAAAAGAGGTAAAGGGGGGGGGGGGGGGGCCGGAAGAGGAGAAGGCATTAAGTCAATATTATTTCTTTCAAAATGTCAGTTTCACCAGGATTTTATTCTGAGAGTCTTAAGCGGTGTGGGTGGAGCTGATCGGCCCAGTTTCGTCAGTCCTCACATGATTTAAAGTTTTGGTGTCTACGCCACGTTGCTGCTCTGTTCTCGAGTAGAAAGATTTCTCAGTTTACACTTTCTTTCTTATGTGAAGTTTTTCCAGCTTTCCTTTCCTTTGAAATTTGTTTTCTTTTTGTTGTATTTTTGTAGGTAACGCTTTCGGACAGCAGTAGGAAAATCAGTCTGACATTGAAGGCACGAGCAAATTTATAGTCCAGATTTTTGTCCGAGTTGTGAGCTGCCACGATCTTTGGGATTTCAATTTAGCGGCGCTTTGCCCCACTGACATATCAATCATTGTTGCCTCCTCAGATCTGGTCTGGTATTTTATAAATCATAATGGATTTGCGGTTTCTATGGATCTCATCAAGGATTAAGATAGGATTTCTAGGGACTTCAGTTTGAGGGACAGTCGAATATCAAAGCAAAATTGTTTTTTTTTATTTTCAAATTTAATTTTCAGCTGTTTTCAAACGTTGATTGGAACAAATTATTTTTAACAGCCTATCTGTCATTTTCTTTACGTCACTATGGGAATTCAAGTAAATAACATATGAAATTAACGTTACAAGATAGTTACCGTGTGTAAGGCGTCAAAATTATAGCCCAATCGGTAGCACATTTACTTGACATTAATTATGTTTATGATTTTCTTAACGATGAAGAGCTCAATCTTTTTTGACTCTGATTTGCTCGATGTAGACTTATCCGTTACGCTCTGCACTGCCCGATGTGAGCTCAATTTTGCCATCCAGGGGAAGGCTTATCTGTTTAGCTCTGCTTTGCCCAACGAGGGCTGTTGTTGCTTTCTCAGAGGCCAAACCTGATTAGCTTTGCACTAGCCTCAAAGTAACAAGGTAACATCTCTATAGAAAGTTTGCTCAGCTCGACCAGCGGACGCTGTATCTCTTTGTCACTTTTTACCTAACAAATTCTTTCCTTTTTCTGATTGCTCAAGCTGCTCAGTAAAATTTCATTGGGAAATTCACAAAACTTCCTCTGGTCCAATACTTGGATAGTGTTGTACATAAATATTAATAAATAGCTAAATTGCACTGATTTTCAACTGCAATTAAATGTATATTGATTTCTCCAGACGTCAATATATTTCTGAACTGAGTTTAAGTGAAAACCCGAATTTAAGGTCCGGTTGTTGAAAAAGGCAACATTTAATGGTAGGTTGAATTAATAGTTATGAAATAATCCATAACAAAAATGAAATTTAATAAAATGGGCAATGGTTCAAAAATGTCACCATCGACTTTGAGACCCAAAGAACATTTCGACCTTCTTTCTAGTGGGTGTGTGTGTGTTTCGATTTTCCAACATATATTATAGGTTCTACAAGTTACTCTTCTTAACTTGCTGCTACCCTTTTATACTCGTGTAAAATCCTTCACCAATGACCGAATCCTTTGAAATCCACAGGGACATTTTTTTCTACTTGGCCCCACACCGTCGTTGAGTAAATTTTTGGCCTCACTTCTTCCATGCCCACCGAGGGCTGGAGTTTTATATGCAGATATGGCCCGAGATCACTTTGTTCAATTTTTGTACGGACTTGTAATCATGCTGTTACACCCAAAAGAATGATGGTTTTTTTTTTTTTAATTCTATTAGACATCAGGTATTGTTTATTAAACAATCTTACAAGTTGTCTTTTTTACCTGAAAGAGCTGTCTCGGACGGCGCAGATACACTTTACACTCAAGACTGCCTGTTATTAATCTCCAGGCTGCTATTTGATTTTCCGCTATTTATATCGACTCCGTCGGTTATTCTTTTACAAAGTTTTTGTCTCAACCATTTCTAAATTCTTGCATAGATCATCCTCTTTTCTCTGTTTCACTATCTGTTTGTCGTTATCTTTTCTAGTCTGAGTTTGTCCGTATGTAAGTCAATATAACGTTTGTTTGCCTGTCTCTTATATGTGATTCTTTCGTTCCCTCTGTCACCGTAGATTGACACTATTTTCCGAATGCAAAGTGTCATTTCTCGATTGAATTTTGTACTCAGCGTATATATGAAAAGTTTGGAAGGAGTGTTTGGGACAAAGAAAAAGTATTGTACATACTAAAAATATTGTTCATTCATAGTTCGTTTTTACTATCATCTCAGTTGTAGTTTAGTGTTCTTCTAAAGGATGCAGTGCCTCAAGATAGCCAATATTAACTGTGACGCGCAACATTTTTTTTATATTTAACTAACACTTATCAGTTGTTTTTTCCCCTTGATGATTTACAATTCGTTAATAATGGAGTGATAACAATATATATTTTTCGTGGAGAACCTGAAAATGAGTGTGTTGAAGATTTGCAGTCTGAATCTTTAGTTGAGGCACCGTAAAAGTTTTTTGTGTCATTATAATTCAATTATCTGCTTTTTTATTGAAAGTGTGCTTTAGCAAGTGAAATCTGAATCGCTGGAGGCATTTAAGTTTATGAATTCCGTCAAAAAAGGTTTGTTCATAGCAGTTTTTTTTTCTTTCTGCTGCATATGGGTCGTAATTTGGCGACTGATCTTATACCAACATGTCCTGGGTAGGGTTCCTTAGTGTTTCTTTTTTCAGCCTCATTTACAACGGATAGAATATTATTCTTTTTTTGTATTTGGTTTTTTCGAGCTGAATTAATAAAATTTCAGTGGTTCACTTGTCTCTTGAGGACACCATTTGCGTGAAATAAGAATTTCGTTTTCTTCAAAAAATAGTGTTTGAAAAAGGACGCTGTGTAGGATATTATTTACCCATTAATGTTAAATGTTTTTTGCTTTGTGTGTATGGGGAGGGGGAGGAAGGAGAGAGAGACAGAGACATAGAGAGAGAGAGAGACAGAGAGAGACAGAGAGAGAGAGAGAGAGAGAGAGAGAGACAACAGACAGACAGACAGACAGACAGACAGACAGATAGAGACAGAGACACATAGAGAAATAGACACGTGGAAGACGGTGGAGCTTTCACCCAAAACTTTTTAGTCAAAGGCCAAATTTTTATAGGCCTATTTTTTCGCCTAATATTTGAAACATCAACTTTCTGGACATCTATATTTTCGACAGTCATGCCTTTTAAGGCACAGAAGATAAAAACATTGATCCATGACCGATTGGATGCATCTGTTGTAAGTTTTACCATTGTATTAGCATTGCTCTTTATTTTTTTTTTTTTTTGTGAATGCTAACAACACGTTACTTACCTGCATGTTACTAAATGCACCTCAACAAGTGCTGATACAATAGTAAAACTGGAAAGATGCGCCTGTTAGAATTTGTTTAATTCAATAACGAGTTAAAGGAAAATTAAACGTGTTTTTAAATGATGTTCTGGTTGAAGGCTGGGTGCGCGAATTAGTGGGTAAAAAAAAGAGGTATGGGTAAAAAGGGGGGAGGGGAAGAGGGGGAGGGTGTGCCGCGAAAGAGAAAGAGAAAGAGGTGGATAAGGAAGAGGAGAAGGCATTCAGTCAATATTATTTCTTTCGAAATGTCAGTTTCACCAGGATTTTATCCTGAGAGTCTTAAGCGGTGTGGGTGGAGCTGATCGGCCCAGTTTCGTCAGTCCTCACATGATTTAAAGTTTTGGTGTCTACGCCACGTTGCTGCTCTGTTCTCGAGTAGAAAGATTTCTCAGTTTACACTTTCTTTCTTATGTGAAGTTTTTCCAGCTTTCCTTTCCTTTGAAATTTGTTTTCTTTTCGTTTTATTTTTGCATGTAATGCTTTCGGACAGCAGTAGGAAAATCTGTCTGAAATTAAACGCAGGAGCAAATTTATAGTTCAGATTTTTGTCCGAGTTGTGAGCTGCCACGCTCTTTGGGATTTCAATTTAGCGGCGCTTTGCCCCACTGACATGTCAATCATTGTTGCCTCCGTCAGATCTGGTCTGGTGTTTATAAATCATAATGGATTTGCGGTTTCTATGGATCTCGTCAAGGGTTAAGATAGGATTTCTAGGCACTTCAGTTTGAGGGACAGTCGAATATCAAAGCAAAATTGGATTTCTTTTTTTTTTTTTTTTTTATTTAAGTTTTAGCTGTTTTCAAACGTTGATTGGAACAAATTATTTTTAACGGCCTCTCTGTCATTTTCTTTACGTCACTATGGGAATTCCAGTAAATTACACATGAAATTAACGTTACAAGATAGTTACCGTGTGTAAGACCTCAAAATTATAACCCAATCGGTAGCACATTCACTTGACATTAACTATGTTTATGATTTTCTCAACGATGAAGAGCTCAATCTTTTTGACTCTGATTTGCTCGATGTAGGCTTATCTGTTACGCTCTGCACTGCCCGATGAGAGCTCAATTTTGCCATCCAGGGGAAGGCTTATCTGTTCAGCTCTGCTTTGCCCAACGGGGGCTGTTGTTGCTTTCTCAGCGGCCAAACCTGATTAGCTTTGCACTGGCCAACAAAGTAACAAGTTTAGCATCTCTATAGAAAGTTTGCTCAGCTATGTAAATGGCCGACGGAGGTTAATCAAGACAGCTTTTACCTGGCTGAGTCATTAGTGTTTGATCACACCTAATCAGCCCAATTCGTGACTTGTCGGAAAGCCGCCGTCTCCGTGTAAGAATCTTCGGGTCACTCTAGAGAAACGTAACACTCATCGAAGAGCGCATTTACCTAGTTGACGTGTTAGGGGTAATTTTCTAGGTAGAACTCAAGTATAAAAAAAGTGCTTCGATGAAAATGTTAATTTATGAGCTTGCCATGTGCAATTTTTTCGAAGAAATTTTACATTTTTATTCTTCTTCTCATCACAAATTGGAAGGAGAGCAGTAATTTTGTGATATGTTAACGTATATCCACAGTTTTTAGTCTTCGTTTCTTTTTCGCAAATAGACTGTCAGTAGGAGGATTCCGAGTGTTTAACTCGTATTCCCTGTTTTTTTCGGAAAGACCCTTTTCTATAGTAATTCCGTGTCCTAGACGCTTTATTAAATTATCCTACTATAAGACTGATAAAGAAATTAAGTTTAATTTCCACACTATTGATAGTCCACACACTTTTATCTCGACCAGCGGACACTGTACTTTTTGTCAGCTTTTTACCTAACAAATTCTTTCTTTTTTTCTGATTGCTCCAGTTGCATAGTAAAATTTGATTGGGAAATTCATAAAACTTACTCTGGACCAATACTTTGACAGTGTTGTACATAAATATTAATACATAGCTAGATTGTACTGATTTTCATCTGAACTTTAATGTATATTGATTTCTTCAAACGCCAATATATGTTTAAACTGAATTTCCGTGAAAATCCGAAGTTAAGGTCAATTTTTTTTTTAAAAAGACCATAATATTTAATGGTAGGTTGAATTAATAGTTATAAAATATTCCATGGCAAAAATTAAATTTGATTAATTGAGTAATGGCTGAAACATTTCACCATCGACTTTCATATCCAAAGAACATTTCGACCTTCTTTCTAGTGTGTGTGTGTGTGTTTCGATTTTCCAATCTTTATCATATGTTCCTCAAGTTACTCTTCTACACTTGCAATTACCCTGATATACTGGCTTAAAATTGTTTATCAATGACCGAATCAGTTGAATTTTCGATAATACTGAAACGTGGGTGACAGTTAATAGAAGATAACAAGTGTTAATATTACCAACATGAGAAATCTAAATCGTCCACCAGTTCCTACGTTCAGCTCTGTAGTGGCCGACGGTAGCTTATCATTTCAGCTCTTCACTGCCCGACGATTGTCCAGTTTTGTAGTGTAGGGGGAGGTTAATCTGTTCAGATCTCCACTGCTCAACAGGGGCTTAGAATCGAACTCCATATCGTCGGTAGAAGAGTTTTAGGCTTCATTACTTCTACACCGTTTGCTCCCACTTACTTCCTCTCCCCCCTCTCGGCACGGCCTTAAGTTTGATATGAGAGGAGGCGTTAGATCACTTGTTGTGGAGGGGCTTATCAAACAACGAACAAGCAAGGGAGAGTCGTACGAATCTGTTTCCATCTTTAGATCCATGGGGTCTCGAAGTGCCATCCCATAGGAATGAAAAAATAAAATATTGTGTTGCCAAATATGTCTGTCAATTAAGCATCGTTCGAAACATTTCATCATTGAGTTTGCTACGCAAAGAACATTTCTTTGTGTGTGTGTGTGTGTGTGTTTGGATATCCTAACTTAATCATAGGTTCTATAAATTTCTATTTTGCACTTGCAGTTACTTGTTCTAATCGTGTAAAATCTATCAGCAGTCATGTTGATTGAATATTCGTTGACGATAGTTTACAGAAGAAAGATATTTTACAAGAATGGACTGATGCGTATCCGTTTTGTCTCTAATTTGCG
>JAWDGP010001628.1:867500-1042500 GCA_033675545.1 Elysia crispata
CAGGAGTCTTAAAGCAATGTGACGATGTTCACTAATATTTAGACGTGTAAATATAACTGACTATGGAGCATGTATTAGGTTTCTCTATAATAGTGAGCTGGAGAATTAATTCAAGGTGTTCATTTAAAAACGGAATAATTTGGTGTTGCAAGATAGTATGCGTGTACCGAGCACCTGTTAAAATGGAAGCAAATCAAATTTATTGTTTTGAATGAATTCATAAATAATACAAAAGAAATGACCATTTGGCATAAAAATAAAATGTTTAGAAAAATCCAACGCATTTTAGCTTGAAGCACAACAAAACTAAACAGCATTTCTTTTCTTTCGGGGAACTTTTACATTTATATCCGGTAAATTAAATAATTAATGGCGCATGTGTTGCACACTAAAAGTGATCTCCGTGGTACAGGTACCTATTTTGCTTACTTAGGGGAATGCGGATCTCTTACTTTTTCTTGTGTTTGGTTCAATGTGATACACAATACATTCGTCTCGTACGCATAACGATGCCAATTGCACGTACTTTGTCGCGAGCACTCTCAGCCGCACTCCATACCATGTATCTACTATCAGTAGAGTACCGGTAGTAACAGTGTCTCATACCAGCTAAGACAGGTTTGCTACTGAAGAATGATTATGAGCGGTTGGTTGAGCTGGTCAGGTAAATTCCATGCTGGTAGAATGCGTCACACCCACAATACAAAAAACATACAGCTACAACATTATTAATATTATATACCGCTATAAGAAAAAATTGCAACACAAATTGGTGTTGTCAGAATGACTCGCTGAACATCTTTTTTTTTTTTTCACAACTGGTACAAAACAGTTTATGTATCGGTACATATTTTTAAATGAACAATAACCAGATCACTGGTAAAAACATAAACGCGCACGTGACTTTTCGCATGGAGTATGAATGGAAAAATAAAACGATATTGGAAAACGCCTTTAATTAGTGATTGGGACAGTGCATCCCTCATTTTACCAGTCCATTCCTGAAAGGCAGCTCCCCGAAATGGTAACAATCATCAGCACTACAGTTACGCCTCGATTGTTTCTAAAACTCATGAGAAAGTTGTCGAGAACATCATTAGGTAAATGTTTAAACTTAAACATTTCGTAAACTCGCTATAAGGCTCTACTATGCACCTACATGATCTATCCGACAAAAAGCGCCCGAATGGTGCTGAATCTATACTTAACGTTTAAACGAAAATATCACAATCGCAAGCCTATATAATAAAAGATAACCCTAGACTTGAGTGCATGAGGAAAATTTACCGAATGTCTGCGATTTTCATCGTTAAAGTATAAAATGATGTCATTTATAGAGAGTTTATTGTAAAAAAAAAAAAAAAATTCTAAAAAATTGAAACTCTGAGGCGCGTAGGCCTATCATTATGTGATATGTATATGGATTTGTGTGTATATGTATGTATCATCACAAAGTTTCGAGAAGTACGCAATCGTCTTTGAAAGCTCGTGATACTTCTACTAGCCCCGAACAAAATGAAAAGATTTAATCTGAAGAGGTCAAAAGTTGTATCAATTCTCAAGTACATTTCTAGTTTTGAAATGTATAAATGCGATTATGATGTGGAAACCCAGGGACGAAACCAATACAGATTAGGAATTTTTTTCAATTTTTGTTTTTGTTTTTTCAAATTGCAATTGTTAAAAAAATAAGCTTGTATATGTTAGTCTGCTGTCATGAAAATCCTCAATGTAACCGTTGCAAGCATGTAAAAAGAACTAAGAATACAAATTTAATAGATGCGGAAGGCCTAATAATGTTGTCGAAAAAAATTATTGTAACTCGCATGCAGAACTAAGAAGAAATTTGGAATGAATACATGCAATTTTTTTTTTTTACTTTGAGGCCGAAAAATAAAACAGAAAATATGTCACTCTCTGAATGACGAACAGAGAAAGGTCGTTCATCTTATAGTAGGCCTAAAATCCAACCACATGGAAGGCAAAGAATTTTGAATGATTGCCATCGGTATTCAGTCAAGACTTTGATCTTAATTAATGAAAAATCCATATGCATATAATAAATAAATAATTATGTGTGTCGCCAACAAGTTTTCCAAACTATATCATGCCCCACAGATGAAGTCAATCGACAGGCAAAATGCTTTTATATAATAAATCTTTATACTGGAAGGCACGTTTTAGTTGCATTCTTTCCTTTTGCTCGTAACTTTGTGAATGTACTAATGACGCGGCAAAGGCCATTTTGTATCAATTTACACTATTTCAGACTTTAATATTTTAGGGATCGTACTGATAACTGCTGCGGTATGGAATGTAAATATCACTGTGCAGGAACATCAGACTATCATTATAATAGATACATAAATTAATTACTCTGTTGTAGGAACTTTATAGTCAAATAGGTTATAATAATCGGAAAATTGTTTTACGTACCTGTAACATAATGCGACTAGCAAAGAAAAAAATGCTCGTTCTTTAGCGACCGAAGTTCTATTATGTGAGTAAAGTTGAATTCTTTTTCTTATACGTTATTAGAATTTGAAAAGAAAAGGAATTAAGAGGAGATGCTAATTATATTAATCTATTTTTGAAAGTAGGCTTACGGCCACCCCTGAATTAGATTTTGGCTTCTTTTATGTCGCGGGGTCAAGAGGGCCAGAGGTTAAGCGATAACCACGTTTTTCTTTACGTTAGTATAAATTTCTAAAACGCCGCTGATAAGAGAAGTGTCTCGACTGCTGTGGGCTCAATCTAATCAGTGACGAGTAAAAACTGTTAATCGTAAGTGGATCAAGAGGAACAAATACGTCTTAACGTGGGGAAATGTCTCTATTTCCAATCAAAAGCAGTTTGATTGTTGAGAAATTTAAGCGATAAGGCTAAGCTAGATGAATGTAGATTTATACCAGTCACCCGTGCTTTTGACTGCTGCTGTTGTTGACAAACTCATTCTGTAACCAGCCAAGCTCACAGCGTAATAAAAGCATGAATAACGTCACCTTGTTTGGCAAATTCGCCGGGGTTATATACGGTTATAGATCAACTAAACTTAGGTATGTTCGTCTATGCACTGACATTAAAAAAAATCCAATTTAGTTGAGTTTACAGGCAGGACCTCTAGCTCTAGTAGATCTAGATATGAGTGTTGACTAAATCTAAATTAGATCTAGATGCTTCATAAAGACCTCTAGATCTAGGTTCTGAAGTTGTTCAACTTCTACTATTTTCCTTGCTTGACAGAAGCATTAGATCTATGTAATGATGGAACTAATCCCCAAGATGACTTTACACTTAGCTTAAAGTACCAGATGTTGTTGAGCACATTTCTTAGTCACCATGACAAAGTAAAATAAGAAAATCGAGAATTCAAGTTGTTTAGAATTAGGCCAAGATCTTTAGACTAGATCTAGAGATTTATAGGGAAAGTAATAGATCTATATAAGTAGACCAAAATCTGATACTTAAGATAACTGATCTTAGGCTTGAATCATTCTTCTAAATATCTTGATGACTGATGCATGTGTACATTAATTTAGCATCACTTTAGTTTATTGTACTGTTGTAGAGTTCATTATAATCATGAATGTCCATATTGCAATTAGTTATTGGATCAAAGGTCTTTAACTTTAAAATTTCTTATTGTTGTGAGAATGTTTCAAAACATAGGCATTATGTCTTCATTTCCTGTAATATGCAGGTCTAGACCAGCAATGACAATTTGGTGGTATAGTTTCTACATTTGTGAGTTTTTGGATGCTTAACTCAAGTCTTTTTTTTTCTATTTTTAGAATTTTGTTGCTGCTATGAACAATGAAATTATCATGCCATTTTAATTCATAGGTCAAATGCATTGACTTTTCAATGCAAAGCACTTGACAGAAATTGATGCTTTGAAAACCTGTTCTTTCTTTTATTTTGGAAAAACATTTTGTCAATTTCAAGTGGACATAGATATTTTAGTTCTGATGCAAAAAGAAGCAAGTTATAATCAAGGCTTAAATTACAGATGTCAAGATTTCTTACTTTGTTACCGCAAGTTACTCACCAAAATTTGAAAAAGGCAAAAGTATTGAAAATTTAAAATTTCAACATATTGTTTTTAGTTTTTTTTAATAGCCCGATGTATGTTCAATCCAGCAAGCCTGAGTTCATCTCATTAATCCCCTAGTCTCTTCCCGTGAGAGAATCAGTATCATTGCTGATCAAGTGTCTACTTTTAAACTGTTACAACTGAGATGATGAATATTTAATTTTTTTCATGTATCCTGTTTCTATTCCCTCATTGATATTTCATAGAAATCATAGTGTTTCTCATCCATTTGATTGATGAGAGCTCATGTGATACGAATACCAGTGTTATACATTAATAATGATGTGCTAGCTAACCTAGGCAGAAGTTTTAAGATTTTGTAAACAGATTTTTAAGAATTATAATCTTGATCCTTCTTTACTTCCAGACCTTGGCTAAGGTGGTCTTTCAGTAAAAGATTTCATGAATGCTGTGAGAGGCAAGTACAAAAATATCAGGTTCTTTGTCAAAAAGCATTTTTACATCAACCATATTTTGCACCATCATATTCAACCATGACTGATAGAGATCAGATAGGAAAAATTGCTGCTGCAACTCAAGCAGTAAATGAAAATGTCAAAGCAGGACAGATTGTGGGAATCGGAAGTGGATCAACCATAGTTTTTGCTGTGAAGAGAATTGCTGAAAGGAATAAAACAGAAAATTTAAACTTGATTTGCATTCCAACTTCATTTCAAGCCCGTCAGCTCATACAGGACAATGGTCTCATTTTAGGCAGCCTTGAGACAAATCCTGAAATCGATATAGCCATTGATGGGGCCGATGAAGTCGATGGTGACATCAACCTCATCAAGGGTGGTGGTGGCTGCCTGATGCAAGAGAAGATAATTGCATCATGTGCTAAAGAGCTTTTCATTATTGCTGACAATCGCAAAGACTCAACAACTCTGGGAACAACATGGACAAAAGGAGTCCCTATAGAAGTGCTTCCGATGGCATACAGACCTGTACAGCTCAAAATCGAGCAGATTTTTGGAGGAGAGGCAAAGCTGCGAATGGCCTCAAATAAAGCAGGGCCAGTTGTTACAGATAATGGCAACTTTTTGATAGATTGGATCTTTGATGGTGTACAAGACTGGCACCAGGTTGACAGTCAGCTCAAGGGTATTCCAGGAGTCATCGAGACTGGCTTGTTTCTCAACATGACTAAGGCAGCCTACTTTGGTAGTCCAGATGGGAAAGTGATAGTTAGAACCAAGTAAAAGTATTAGCATGAAATGTATTTTTGTATCAAGCCAACCTTTTATTGCCTCCACAAAATGCATCTTTAATAACCTTTTTTTTAGTTGACTTACTAAGTAAAGTAATTTAGAAAAAAAAAACACTGTTCTGATTAATTTATACAGTTTCATATTTAAAAATTATACATTTATATTACATCTTTTTTTTTCTCCTGAAGCATTTTTTTTGTGTTGCTTTGATTTGAAAGAACATTAACGGATTTTAAAGGGTATGGATATGGTATAGACCTCGATATATCTCGGTAACTATATCAATAATGTATTAAAACAATCAGAGAGTTATTAGCCAGATATTAGTGTACAAACCATATCTTCTCATTGATAACGTATGCCAAGATTGATCTGAGTAGGACCTAAGGCTCAAAGATGGTTCAACAGCACTGTCAAGCCAATTGCTATTTTGGCTGGTTAGTATCACACCACCTAGGTGTGGAAGAATTTCATCATCACAAGCTAAATACATAGACTACTATGATAGAGCAATGTATGAAGAATTTTTATCTCAAAATTAGATGTTTTCTTAAAATTGCACACATATATAACTTCTTAAAATGTTCGAACTATTCTTGAAGATACCTTTTAGAAATCATGTGTGCAAGTTAAACACTGCATATTATGTATTGGGTCAAATTATTCATTAAAAAAATATATGTTTTCATTAAGCAAACCTTGCCTGGTGGAGCAAGTGGTAACTAAATGATAAAATTGATATATGTGCTTCTTGTTGGTTTTTTTTTGTTTTTTTTTTAATAGTCAATACATTTTTCAAATGAGATTTGCAATTGTCTTCCAATTTTCTTTTTGTTGTTTATTGTAAGTTTCTATTTACATGTATTTTAAATCTTTCCAATACCAATTATCAGCTTTATTTCTAGACAATTATTGCAGTACATCTGTACCATGTGGAATGTTTGTGTATTGTACATTTCTTCTTCTCAGGAATGATGATAAGTGTGATATGTTATGCCATTAAGTTGACACGTTTATTCTCTAATTAAGGCTATGATTATTTTCAGAAAAAGCTTACCCTATTGATAATAAGGCTTTGAACAGCTCGACACATGCCTTGCTCAAAACTTTGTCTCATTTCAGTTCAACCTTTGAATTCATATTTCCACCCTCCTCTTAACATCTCTGATGATCCATTTTTTTAATTCAATCATTTCCCCCACCACTTTGATCTCATGTGATGATTTGTATTTTGAAAGTTTAAAAAGCATTTTAATTGTAAATGTATGCATATGATTTATGAATTTGTGTACCTGAGTGTTTGTAAGCACTTAATCTCCTTCGCAAATGAAATCAAATATGGTCAAGAAAAAATTTAACTTAAAAATAAGATTCCACCTGTCTGTAGCCATTTTATACTATGAGTCAATAGGGTTCAGATAGAGCAATTTACATTAATATTATCTCTGAGAACATTCCTTTAATGTGAAAATATCTCTCAGATTTTATTGCTAAGTATGGAGCTTTAATAACTTAATTTCATGACTCAATGAACTATGGCTAGTAATAAGGACTGCAGTGAATGGAACTCTTTTTTTCCAATTTTTTATATTTTAGATTGTCTGAGTTTGTTTCTCTTGCAAATATCCTTAGAGACATTAATGATTTTTGTATTTTCTGTTGATCCCTTTTTTTTTGTCTTTACCTTTTGTTCTTTAACTGCTGTTTTGTTTTTATTCTTATTTTCATTCTTACCAATAGTCTGCATGATAATTAAGCTATTCTCTAGAAGTAGAACACTAAAACATTTGTTTATGTAACTCCTTACCTCATTAGTTCTTGTAAGACACTTTAATGGAAGATGCAAAATTATTTAAATTTCTTTTATCAGATTTAGTATTGAGAGAAATTTTAAAGTGAAAGTTTTCAAAGAAGTCTAGTTGTACAAGGTGGACTACCTCTTTATCAGCAATAACATGGTGCTTGTATCCAGCTAAGTGTTAGTTTATTATTATAAGAAGAAAATAGTAGGGCTTACAAAATATTTGAAACCAGTATTTAAACTAATTCTCTCTTCTTTGTGAATTTATTAATTACATTTATTTCTTGTGTTGAAAAGGTGGTCAAATGGTTTACAATTCATAACAATTTTCCCAATCAGAGGCAGATTCAGTATGTCAAGTGCCAATCCACGTCAGCTGAGGTGGTTTTAAGTGCTAAGGGTAAGCAAGTCAGTCAGAAATAGGCTAGCAATTTTCACTTTTAAATACAAATGTGACATCACTGCATGGGCAGAAACTTTGGATTGTATGTAGAAGAGATTTATAGTAAGCTCATTGAAACATTTTACGGATGTTTTAACTTTTGGTAGTCGTACCTTACAGACAATTTTGTCTTCAGAATATAAGGGAGGCCTTGTAAGTTATAATGTTACTGTTGCTGTGAACATAATAGGAGTACTTTACTCCAAAATTATTAGATGTTTAGCTTGATTTTCTTCTCAAGTACTTGAGTGAACTTCTTAGATCATAATATTAATTATATTACATACATATTTAGTTTTATGTGTAAAATGTAATCCAGTTTAGAGACTACCTAGGTTTAAATCTTTAGAAAAAGTACACCGCCTCTTTTGCACTCCACATATTCACTTCCCTTAATTTTTTTTCCTTTTGTCCCTGAGGCACATGTACAATTTTTTGTTCATTTGGACCTATTTGAAATCATACCTAAATTTCATTTTTGCTACCCTTTAGAGACTGAGACATATATGAGGCTTTAAAAGGATCTATATAAATTAAAATGAATGAGTATTGGGTTCTCCTCTTATTGATGGCTTGAATTTTTAGTTTTACCATCAAATATGATAGCTATTAGTTAATTTTTAGAATTTTCTCGAGATCATTATTTAAGTTAAAAAGTTTCAAAATGTTTAGAAATGATAAGAAAGATCCCATGGGCCTGTGATAGTCACTTAATAATTAAAAGTATCCTGTTGCCACTAAATCTTTTCTTCTGAAAATTGAAAAAAGAAATAAAACAACCACAAATAACAAAAATTTAATACTTCGCTATATCGTTGTGGTCTGATAGGTCCTCTTGTAATGTCTGACCTAGTCTCTGAAGTTTTTCAAAAATGTCTTTCATTATCTTGGTAGTTTTTTTTTTCTTTAATTGTTCTTTTGTTCCCTCTCTGTACTTGAAATTCATCCGCTCATTTTTGTTGGGCTCTTTGATAATTATACTATTTTGCATCACTCAAACTGTTGTTAACACTTTTCATCAAGGTAAAAATGTGTTTGCCATTTGTTGTTTATTTTAGGGTAATTTTTTAATGAGACTATTTCTTGTTTTTATAATCTGACCCACTATGGTGCTTGTTTCAATTATCTTCATTAGTTTAGGTCTTTTGTCTAATTTTTTTCTCAAACAAACAATAATTACATAACACAAATTATGCAATTTGGGATTTTATAAAGTGATAAATATTTGTATATCCCAAATAGTCATTGTTCAAAAGTGGAAAACATTCTTGTCATGTACCTAGTGCTGATACCAAAATGCTTTTTAAGGTACATTCATGTATGTTATTGTTAAAATTAAATTCACTTGCTGAAAATATCTTTTTCTTTTTTGCTATAATTTTGCAAAATGTTTGTCATTTAATCATTTTTTATTTTGATCTAAATTTTAATTTTAAGGCTTTTCTGCCTTTGCATGCCTACCCATTTAAAATTATCATATAAGTTAAAAAGTTTTCAAGCATAAAAATTAGCCATCATGTTTCTCACAATTTAATGGATCTCCTCCAGCCATAGGGTAGCAGCATATTAGGCCTGACTGACACTCAGTCAAGATGTTTTTGATTGGGCAATTGTAAATTGAAGAAGACCAATCTAACTGTCCCCACAAGCCAGCTCATCCTTTGTCATACATGACAGCACTTGGCAGCGTGTTCATTAAAAGCATACCATAAAACTTGGGCTGTGACTAATCAGGGGCTATCTTGTATCAGCCTTAGATTTAAAACTTTAAACATTAATTTTTTAGAATGCAGCGGCACATTAACAAAATTATTTGCCATAGGTAGTGCTAAAAGCTGTTTTTAATCAGAAATTATTATGAATGTATAAGCTTTGCTAATGAGAAATTAGTTGATTTGGTCACACACATAACTGTACTGCATGCATCAACCTTGACTTCTGGCCTAGCCAAACTATGCTCAGTATTGTTCATGTGACTAGCGGTTAAGCATTAGGGTCAATCAACCTTGACCTTTGATCTAACATAGGAAACAGCAGCCACGTAGGTTAGTTGCTTATATCAGAACATACTGCGTTACCCAACGCTCAGGTGCAATGTCAAAGCCTGACACTCAGTGTGCCTTCAACCTTACAGATCACATATCTAGGCACTGATCAACCATGTGGTGATTTATCTTCACTTGTGGACCAACTATATTTAATTTTAATCCTGAATATGGGCCTAATGCCTTTTTGTTTTTAGAAATTTTGAAGAATAGATTTACGACACAAATTGAGGCTTAGATCTCTTAATTTTTTTTTGTTTTCTGATGAAATTCTTGTCGTATATTTATATTTCTAACCGGTTGATTTATAAACATTCTCTTGTGCAAGGTTAAATTTCTGGCATGAAATTAGGTGTGTGATTACCCAAAAAACTTGGGACTACTGTTACCAAGAAGCTGTATAACACAGTTTCTTTTATAATGAAGTAAGAATAGGGTTTACTAGGCATCATCAAATTTTTCATTTTTATGCATGGTCCAAAGACAGGGACACTGCATTTAAGGTATGTTTGTGTTTATCATGCAAGGTGTTCAATAGGTTGAAGTTAATACTTTCCAATTTCTTCTCTTGAAAAAATTGATTACATTTTGAATTTATGTTTGATTTTTTATTTTTATTTATTTATTTTTTTTTAATTCTCAAATACATGGCAAAATGATCTTTTGTTCAAGCATTAAGTTTATAGTCATCATTCTTTTTGTTGCTTATCCAATTATCTCTGGATATGGTTGTCATATGCCGTCTTCTCACCTTTTAGTATCCGTCCATCTTGCCTTCATGTTTTAATGTACTCTTGAGAAGACATTTTGATGATACTGTCCTTTAAGTTGAATCAAAATTTCCTGAACTAAAAAGTTTTGGTTGTTTTAATGATTAAGATTTCCAACTACATTGTTATTGCTTATGTATGCTATTGGTAGGACTTCTCTTCTCGATGTTAAATACTCAGAGTGAAAGAGTGTGAAAGTATATAAAGATGGTAATCTTATGCAGGGCAACACAATTTCTAATGAAATAAACAAGATCTACAAAAGTTCAATTAATTTTATTGTTGTTTTATTACTAATGTATTAGGAAGGTTGTTCTGTGTGAAAGTATTGTATGTGACCTGAGACGAATAAAGCAATGTTCATCTATTGAATTACAAAAGCAATTTCAGGATGATTTGCTTTTTATAATTTGGACATGTTATAATATTTTATTTTTATCACCGGTGTCATATTCTACCATTTTGATGTGGATTTTTTTTTCAGTTTTGATTTTTCATCTATGTCTAACTTTTTAAAAACCCATATTTCATCAAATTTCTTTTGTGAAACTGCTCACAGAATTAGATAAAAAAATCATTGGCTTTGAACTTCAATATGATCAATTGAATTATCGTTGATGGAAATAAAATTAAACATTATGGATTTATAAACTGCAATTCGCTTTTAAAAAAATATTTTTACATTTAGTGATCAATGAAACACTTCAAACATGCTTGAAGTTAAATCATAAGTAGATCGCTTTATTTTTTTCTCACAAATCTTTCTGTATCCAGCATTATTATGTTCATTTCATCAGTGTTTAGCCCGAATTCTAGGAACTGCAATAGTCTTTTGTGGTTAAGCAGATATGTATTTTGATTTAACCAGGGTAAATCATGATAGGAATTATTAAAATACTAACTTGTTAAATGGCTGTGAAAAAACTGTGTTTCATGTATGAGCCAAAGTGTAAAGAAAAAAAAAATGTTTTTGCGCATAAATGATTTAAAAAAAAATGAAACAAATGTGACCACAACGGACGAAAATTCTTTAAAATATCAAAATGCTACTACTCTTTTCAATTATTCTATGTGCACACAGACTAAAATTGGTGCTGTTTTATAAGAATTAAATTGAAGATCTAGAAATGACCAAAAGCAATATCTAAAGTTTGCTGGGGATTGTATCTATATTGCTATTACATCACTTCTGTAAAGGGAAGTAACTGTATTTAAAACACTCAAGTCTCTTTACTATAGTTAACTCCTACGCCTGTGGTTGTTTGAGCTTATTAATTACAAGATCCAAAGAGCCTTAATTCAATAAAGATTTGTTCTATTTGTGGTTAAGAATCATTTTTACACACGTAGCTTCACTCAGTTCCAGTTTAAGTTATTTCACGAACACGTCTTATAGTTGGCTATGATGTCTAGATCTAGTTCTACTTCTAGCAATCCTGCTACTACATAACTGTGTGTGTTTATTCGCCACTATAGATTAGTCGTCATTGTAATTTTAACGCCTTTGTTTGCTTCGTAATTTTGTTCCAGCAATTACCGTTGGTCTACATATTAATTTATTTATTTACTCATATAACCGCGTCCCTGCCACTTTCACTCAAAGCGTAGTCATTAGTTTTCTAATTCTATTATCAACATCCCCTAAGTCTCAAAGAGTCTTATCTTATGCGATCTACAAACAAAGGGCAAAGTTCTACCTAAATCCCAACGTGAGACACCGTCTCCCATTTCAGTAACACTAACACAGTAACACCAGTAATTGAGTGAACATTTACTGCTTACTTCAGCAGTGTGTTTTCTCTCTACATAACGATGAAAAGTCGGCCCCGCCACACTCTGCCGGAAACAAGCAATTGTCTCGACCCCAAGTGGGGAATGATACGAAAAATTGTTATTTTTGGATGAGTCCAGTTTTTCTGCTATTCTGATTTAAGCGTAACATGACACTGAAAGAAACTTAGGAGACGTTAAACACTTACGAAATGCACTCATGTAATAACAAAAAGTTAATATGCTATTTTTTTTTTCCGAATTTGCCTTTCATACGGTAGGATTAATAAGTTCAGCTTTTCTCACGGAACTTTAACTCTCGGCTTGAAAAATTAGGTGTTTATTTCGACCAGTTCTCGGTGGGATTTTGAAACGTGGCCTTTTCATTGCTGGTTCTAAATCACATGGGGGCGATTTATTTTATGGTGGCCTTCTTATTTTACCTTTTCTTGTTCTCAGTTACTAAGGACTCAAAGTAGAAATATTCCCATGTACGATCTACACTTACAGCACGTAACACCCATTAAACCGTGAAGTTAACTCTCCACGTCGTTTTTTTTTTTTAATGGGAAAACTCATTCTTTTAAGAACAGTTTTGTTTGAATCTGTACGCACTTCATTTAGATGATTAGAATTTAGGGTCCCAAAATGATGCTACTTATTTCAATATTTTCGATGTTCCAGTGGCAACGACTTCGATGAAGTGACTTACACAGTCATAGATTGCTCAGCTCCATCAAGTACCAAGATAGGGCGGCTGAGTAAGTTAGATTCGAGGCCTCACCGTCAAATCAGGACTCGAACGCGAGAACTTTGTATTGCCAGTCTAACGCTTTACACTCAAACTGAGCCAACTGGCACCCAGGGTGTTAAACAACCAATAATGTGTCGAACTACAAGCAGGTTTCAAACCACGACTATGTATGTTTTTCTAAAGCTTATACATAGATTGCACTCTTTACACTTCAAAGATCTAGTGCAGAAACTGGTGTTTCCTCAACACTTCATAATACGAATAATTCTCTCTCTCTCTCTCTCTCTCTCTCTCTCTCTCTCTCTCTCTCTCTCTCTCTCTCTCTCTCTCTCTCTCTCTCTCTCTCTCTCTCTCTCTCCTTTTTCCCTTTCCGTGATACCCTTCCTTCCCTCCTCTCAAAACACTTTATTGTGTTTTCTCCGATCTTCAAAATTCCAACATGCGTTTTTTTCAATCTGTGAGTGCCCCTGAATGTTTCACAGAACAAGCTGTTTTCCACCCGTCTCAAGGCCCTCAGGGTACAGAGTACAGATGGACCACACCCTCTCCACTCGAGACTCATTCTCCGTTTGGTTAACATGCGCTAGTACATGTATGATAGATTTCTGACTTCAATGATTAATTCAAGAATACATGTGCTTTACTTTGATCTAGGCAATTACGAATCACACAGGAAAAAAAAATATCAGTTAAATCTTGCTAACGCCTAGGAGACTAGAATCAAATTAATTCTACGATCAATATCATTCTCTTAAACCCATGCTGCCATATGTGATTGGACAGAAAAAACAATATTTTTGTAAAACAACGCGCAACACTATCATTTTATTATCTTGGAGAAATAGCTATGGTGTTATTTTTCTTTATTAAGGTTAAATTACTGGTTGTAAACAGGCAGCGTTTAATAATGAGAATAGACCCTACGTCACTTTTGGTTCTAAACTGTCCTAGAGCAATAGAGAGCAACCATTTATCTCTTCTAATCCGCTGTAAATGTTACACCAACCGTTCGTTGTACTCACAACATATACGATTATTCACAGCCACATTGTTTCAACACGTTCATTTTTTTCCCAATGTACTTGTTGAGACACTCTTGTTCCTGGGGCTCGACAATTAATTGTAGCTTGTTTGGGACCATTGAGTTAGGGTTGTTTAGGGAAATAAACATCGTAGCTTCCTTCTCCTAACCCCCCTCCCCGACTTTTGTTTCCTCTACAGCTAGAGTGTCACAAGTTAACGTGCATGTACTAAGCTCCGACTGACGTGAATGTAGATGAAATAATGAAGACGTTGGTTCAAAAGTATAGGACAGGTAATCTTATCAGTTCATCAGGCACGGTTGCTTTTTGACTGAAATAAAAAAAAACGATTGTAAAACAAAGAGTGATAATGTTTTGCTTCCTGCTGTTTTCACATACTTAAAGACTATCGCTGATTGATGTAGATCGACATGGCTCAATGGAACTTGCACCATACATGCATTGAAAATAATTCTGTGCATTGGCTAGTGAGTAGAAGATTTTCTAGGTCCTTATTTTTCTGTGTTCATTTATACATTTTCATTTATTCCACAACCTTTTCCTACAATCATTCTCTATTTCTTACCCTCTCTTAGCCTTACCCTTTGTCTCTACTTCCCTCTACCCATCTGTCTATCTGTCCCATTCTCTCCTGGTATCTCCCTCTTTCCTACTTCGCTCCTTCTCTCGCTCTCTCTCTCTCTCTCTCTCTCTCTCTCTCTCTCTCTCTCTCTCTCTCTCTCTCTCTCTCTCTCTCTCTCTCTCTCTCTCTCTCTGTCTATCTCTCTCTGCTTCTATCCTCAATCCATTATGTGCACAAACGTATGTAAAATACAAATGCACAACCAGAACTTCCATTGGTGTGAAGCAATACATGACTGCATGAAGCTCCCAGATTTGATTGCTGAAATTGCAAAAAAAAAATCTTACCTGAGCGTGACAAATTGGACACCCTATTTAATTAATGTGAATTAGACAAAAAAAAAAAAAAAAAAAAAAAAGAAAAAAATATGCAGTGCGTGCTCGGATTGCTATTAAGCGACAAGCAGAGTTTAACGCAGATGTACAGGTAATACAAATTTGGGAATAAAACATCTCTATCTACCCTTTGGAAAGAATGAGGGAGAACAAAACGTCAAAATGAAAACGAGAAAGAAAAGAGAAGGCAGAAAAAAGACGGTTAGGACTAAAAGAATCGCTGACAGGAAAACAGGGTTAAGGGAGAAATAACGAGGGGTATGATTGTGTGAATGTGTGTCTGTGTGTGTGAGGGGGGGGGGGGGGGAGCTGTTACTTTAAAAGCCGGCAAAGGGATCAGTTCTAAAGGAAGGCGTGGATAAGAACAGTGGAAAGATAGAGGAAGAAGAGCGTTCTTTTCAAAATAGACATTCATTCTAGGTGAATGATGGAAGAGAGAAAAAAGGGGTGTAAGGGAAAAAATCAAGGGTAAAACAAGCATATTCCTAGTTTTGATGTGTAAAGGAAAACTTTGAACATGGATAGACACACATAATTATGTACTTAGTAAAACAGGGCGTTGGGAGTGGGGGGTGAGTGAGCATCTTTCTGTCTGGGAGAAAGATAGTGAAGAAATTAAGTTTATTTATTTGTAATCAATGTAATTTCTCTCTCTCTCTCTCTCTCTCTCTCTCTCTCTCTCTCTCTCTCTCTCTCTCTCTCTCTCTCTCTCTCTCTCTCTCTCTCTCTCTCTCTTTCTCATTCTTTGTTTCTCGCTCATGTTTCTTAATGAGTCATTCGGTTCCTTGTTCCGAACCGTATACACCGAGAGCGCTATGTACAACTGACTACAAGCAGAAAAGAAAGCGAAAAATAAGATTGGCTAAAAACACCTCTAGACAACGTATCTTCGCTCTTCACGCCCTTTTCACATTCTCTTATAACGTTATAGTTTTCTCCTCTCTCCTCTGTCTAGAGCTCGATCTCTCCAACTAACGTGTCGTCGCATTTTTTGTTGTTTTTTTTTTTAATTTTGTCAAAACTTGATAACAGATAAAGGAAAAGAAGTGCTCTTAGCAACCCGACAGATATATTTTTATGATTGTGGGAGATGGAGAGAGATAACCCATATAAGAGAAAATAATGTCTAAAGTTGTGATTCATTTAGGCACAAAATAGTAATCAAGAAAAAAGAGCAAATAAAAGGGGGACGGGAGGTCGCGGGAAGGCGAGAGGAGGGCGAAGCGTTGTAAGTCCCAGACGGAGATCGCAGGACGCGCGCCACAAACATAACTACAGCTTTTTGCTTTGTTTTCGGCCGTTTTTCCTCCCTTATTTCAGGAAACCAAGTGAAGCCAGGCTACTGTTGGCAAGGCGTGTTTCGCTTTCCCTTTGAGATAGGCGTACAGTGCGGAGCGCACGAAGCCTCTCTGATGATGGCTAATGCGAAATGCGAACTCGTATGTTTGTAGCTGGGAGACAGAAATGATAATAGACATTTAAAAAAATATAGTTCACATGTTTTCACTTCCTTAACCTAATAGCATACCCATAGTGTGTTAGTGATACGGTGCGCTTTATGTGATGGTTTCACGGCATAACACTTTTTCCCTCGACCTTTTTTATAAATTAAAATTAAACCGAATATGGATCTTCGTATTACGTTGTAAGCATGCAAGGTCACCAATGATTGTGCTGTAAGTTCTCGCCTGCTTTACAAAGCCTAGTCCTCCGTATTCCGTTTCACAGCCCAAGCGCATCACGAGGAGAAATCTTTGCATCGCATGCAATTGCCTCTTGTGGAACACAGATGCACATAAACAGTGCGGGGGGTGCATGAAAGTGAGGGCTGGCTCGGATAATGATCTACATCTACAGGCCTAACCCCAGATAAGGTCGAGATCCTGCCTGTTCAAGTGCTCCGATCCCGATTGTATTTTCGTGTGATATTCTGACGCTTGTCTTCTCACTCACTGTTATTTTCAAGTTCTGTGGCTCCCGAAAAAGGCTGTAATTACTCTGACTAAGATAATGTGTTTGATTTTCCTGGAACTTTACCCTGGATAATGCCTGAGCTCTGGATACACTTGATGTTATACAATGATCTACAGTTGATCGAATAATAAAGAAGCAGGTAGGCCACTATAAACTTTATAAACCTTTTGTTAATGAAACAAAGTATTACATGAAGTGCATAGTTTAGAAAATCCGAATAAGAAGGTTGATTTGCAATAAATTTATATTTTTTTCCCTGCGCAGCTCTCAGCAATGATATTGTTTATTCACCTTTCGTGTTTAAAAATAAAACTGGTTACCGTTGATTTTCATGATAAAACCGATGTGACTGTTTCTCCTCCTTCCCTTCTGCCTTTTCCATCCCTCCCTCTTTTCTGTATTTCTGTCTGTCTCTCTGCCTGTCTGCCTGTCTGTCTCTATCTCTCTATCTATCTACCTATCTCTCTCTCTCTCTCTCTCTCTCTCTCTCTCTCTCTCTCTCTCTCTCTCTCTCTCTCTCTCTCTCTCTCTCTCTCTCTGTTTATCCCTCTTTTCTTCTATTCCTTCAGAAGATGGCTTTCTCAATCATCTTTTGTGTCCAAACCTTACACACGTTAAGCAAACTCGAGAGATCTAGAATGCGGTGGTTGACAAATTTGCGCTCCCTTGATGTCACACTGGCATGTCTGCACCGTGAACAAACATGCAGCCACACAAACAGACACACACATCTCTGCCAATCTTTAGGGCCGTGACAAGCACATCGTGCAGCTCATTCTAGCAGCCTTTTAGAGAATTGATTATCTGCAATCACTTCATTCTTTTTCAATACTTAGATCTTACTGTCTGCTAGTTCTGTTATGTTTTCATCACTTTGATCTTCTTAACTGCTGCACTATTTCCTTAAGTATTCCCTACTTTTTTTTTATTTCTCTCCTCTCTCCTTTTTGTTCATTATTTTTTTATTTAATTTGTTCAGCCTTAGAAAAATTTGCGGTCTCCATCATTCTTTTTTTTTTTTACCATTCATTCTGTGGTAAAGAAAGATTGCATTAGATCTAGCCGAGAGCAAACAGACTTATTGATTTCACGGACAAAAAGATTCAAATATTTGATTTATCACCCGATTTCTTCAGGCAGAAGTTGAATACTGTTTTAGATACTGGTCTCCACCCAGGTTTTCCATCAATACTATTTTAGATACTGGTCTCCACCCAGGTTTTCCATCACAGGATATTACTTCTGCTATCGGTTCTGAGCGTTAGTTTTCTTAACAATTAGAACACTTTTAGTAATTTGCGATGACTCACGAAGTAAAGGTCCTACATTCTACGGGCCCATCCTGCATTGTAACGGCGTTGTTCATTCACTGCACTCGATAGGTGAACTGGACTCACCCTTGGCCTATGAATCACGGTATAAGGATGCTGGCACGAGGATATGGGCCTCGAGTCCAAGAGTTAGTTAGGAGTTCACAGATATTATTTAAGTTAGGCACGATGACATAATTATAGAGAGAATAGACCTCAGATAGAACTGCCTGTATTTTAATTTCAACTTTTTTTTGGAAAAGAAATTTATCGCATATGTTTGTAAGATTCTAGTTACTCTTTGGCAGGTGATAGGTGGCGCATTGCCAAACAACCTGTTTTCAGGAAACAAGGGTTTCGGATCGAGGCTGTTTTGGCACTTATCCTAAATTTGGCTAGGAATTGTTGGTTAAAATTAAATTTAAGGCTGGGTGTTTTTTTTGTTTTTTTGTTTGTTTTTTGTAGTTGTTTTTTGCAGTCAGTGCTTTGTTGTTGTTTTTTGTGTTGTTGTTGATGTGATGATGATGATAGTGGTCATAATCATATTTATTATAATGATGATAAAGAGAAGAACAGATTATATTTGTGCGTTATGATAAGAAAATGCAAGCGTTTTGTAAACCGTAAACCGACAGACAAGTAGACAAAACAGACACACAAAGGATGACAAAGAATGAGGCAGGGGGAGAGAGATAAAGAGAGAGAGAAAGAGAGAGAGAGAGAGAGAGAGAGAGAGAGAGAGAGAGAGAGAGAGAAAGAGAGAGAGAGGGGGAGGGAGGGAGGGAGGGAGAAGAAGAAAATGTTTACGTTGCTTGAATTTAACAGAAGAGACTGTTTAGTGCTCCAGAAGTAGTTCAGTAATATCTGTTTTCTCATACTGATCATCTAAAGATCCTAGACCCATTTTATCTAGTTCGTTGCCTCGCAGATACTTTAAAGCTGATTGAATTACAAAGCTTCTAACATCCAGAAATGTAGGAATAACGAAAAATTTGCAATTCTTGAAACTTGTCTTCAAGTAACTTGTATCGCTTTTAGTATTACCAATATAATTTTTAATTAGAACTGCATCTTATAGGCGTCATTACTTATATAAAAAAAAAACCGTTTAGTTTGTTAGGTTTGTAACTTTACAGGTGAAGCTTGAAAAGTCGCTTCACGAGCCAGTGTTAACACATGAAATTCTCTTCTGTGGAGAGAGTGTGGAACTCGGGCAAATATAGAGTTGGGACACCGATCACTCGATCACGCCCTGGTCTCTAGTCTCTACACACTGTAGAACAAGCCGAGATTATTGAATAAAGTGGGTGAGTAGGAGGGGGAAGGGTCGCTTTCATAGAGGGTATCGGTAATTTAAGAGGATTGCGTGCTTGCTTGCCACTTGAGTGAAGCTAGATTTGTGATATTGTGGCTGGGTTTTTTTTTACGAAAGTTCTATAGATTGGTTTAATTTGATGGGTATTTGACGGGCGTGAGAGCGTGAATTGATGAGTCACAGCCATTGCGGTTCCTTTAAACTTCACTTGTTGTGAGTGATGTGTGTAGTTGCTGCTGGACATGCTGTGTTATAGCTGTATGCTTGTTTCATGTTCTTCTCACTGCCTTAAAAGGAGAATAATGAATAACATTCGAGTTTATGCCTGGCATTGTCGATCTGACATCAATCGCTCTCATTGTCAAAATCGAATCAAGTATGACACAGTGAACGTGATCAGTGTTAGACTGAGAAGTGTAAAAAACAAGACTGTGAGTGGAAAAGATAAACTTCAAATAGGAGTATGGATGTTAAAGTTTGAGTAAAACACTTCCTGTCGCAGTCTTGTGTGATCTACCATTGAGCAAAAGTGAGGTAGGCAAGAAGGAAAAAATAAAGTGAGAGAGAGAGAGAGGGAAGGAGAGGAGGGGGTATAGAAACATAGATGGAAATAGCGAGAGACATTCTATTGTAAGATGAGTAAAAATTTCTAAAAAACTGGTATAATTGCTCTCTCTCTCTCTCTCTCTCTCTCTCTCTCTCTCTCTCTCTCTCTCTCTCTCTCTCTCTCTCTCTCTCTCTCTCTCTCTCTCTCTCTCTCTCTCTTTTTTTTTTTTTCCTCTCCCTCTCTGTCTATCTGTATGTCTCTCTGTCTCTCTCTCCTCTCTCTCTCTCTTTCTCTCCCTCTGTCTGTCTGTCTGTCTGTCTGTCTGTCTGTCTGTCTGTCTGTCTGTCTGTCTGTCTGTCTGTCTCTCTCTCTCTCTCTCTCTCTCTCTCTCTCTCTCTCTCTCTCTCTCTCTCTCTCTCTCCCTCTTCCACTCTCTCTGTACCCTTGTGCCAATCACCTCCAGTTTCTTTTCTTTTTTCTTAACAAATTAAACACGTCCGTCCGACTTTGCTTGTGAGCACAGCCTCCAGCTCCAGTTTCCACTCACACTACTTGTGTACTTGGACTGCCCACTGGAGGTCAGTGAGGTCACTGCTGACTGACCAGCTCCCGCCAGACTGATTTGTTGAAGTGGACATCGCAGTTCCTCTCTCGCTTCTATTTGTTTTGTTTTTTTTGTTTTTTGTTTTTTTGCCTTTCCATATGTCTCTAGATTGCGCAAGACTTGCCAAAGTCAAGAGGGTCATGAGGATAAGAGAGGCTCTTAGGACTCCAGAAGCTCTAAACAACACCAGAATGACATGTAGGGTGGAGAAAGCCGTGAAATAATGGATAGCCTATTGAAATCGAAGAGGAAAATTTGTTTTGTTTTTTTTTTCGCCATATTTGAGTGGATCGGACAGAAGTTTCACATAAAAAACATTCGTCTGGGATGTTGCGTTAAGAGAAATTCAACAATGTAACAAGAGCGAGCGTAACGTAAATGTCATTTGAGTAGTGTTATATCAGTGATATAGGTCAAAGTGTCATTTGGTTGGGCTAGTGGTTAGCTGAAAGAAAATAATGGGATTGGTTTGAATAGGTCAGTGTCATTTAGCTAAGGAGGGGTTAAAAGGTGTTGAGATGATATTCAGCTTGATTACTGATTAATTCAGAGGTGGCAACGTGTCATTTAACTGGATGAGAGCGGACGTTGTTAAGAGTTGATCAGGTTGTGAAATCAATTTTTAACAGTAGGTCTTCAATGGCAAGACATATTTAATAGACGAAAAGCCATAAAAGTGCAAAGTTCTATTTTCAGTGTGTTGAGCCTAAAATTTGCCCCTGAATCGTCCTAGGTGTCTCTTTTAATGCGTTGGATTTTTATTTTGCTCAAAATATTAGAAGAAAAAAAGAGAAGAAATGTATAATGATGTGAAAGACAATGGATAAGAGAGGAAACTAGTTCAGCCAAGGCACATTTTACCTATTTTTTTCGTGAAAAAGAACACGATGTTGATGGGGAAACATATTAATGAAGGAGTAGCTCTAATGAGTTCAACAAAGACATGCTAGTAAAGTCAGTAATATACAAACTTAGCTTTGCTTTCTAAAAGTAAACATTTTCTCTAACATGAATGAAATTAATCTAATAGTGATTAAGTAAATCTATTCTATTTTTACAAATTTCTCTGTCAGTGAATTATTTCTACTCTATTAAAAAAAAAATCTGCAGGGAGGTATGAACAAAATCCGCCATGGTTTGTTCATAATTATAACAAAATGCAAGTCAGCATTAAGACACTGATGTATGACTCATACAATGGCCTTTATCGCCAATACGGGAGAATGATGTAGTAGTCTAGATATCTGCAGTGATGCTAACCATCATCATTGATCTCGATTGCCAAGAATGGTGTCACAAGTCAAGATCAATAAATAATTTAGATCCCATGTTACGTATATTACCTGATCCATTTCACCAGTGCTGTAGGTACATATCTAAATCCGTACAGGCTAGTGTGCATGTCCGGTTGACTCACGGAGTGACTCATTCAGTCCAACATACACACTGGCCAACCTGCAGCCACAGGACTTGTCATAATGGTCTGGGAGTCGCATGGGATCAAGATCTGTGTCAAGAGGTCAACGCACCTCCTGATCTTAAAGGTTTTTTATTTTTTTTTTTTTTGCAGACTTCCCTCGATTTTTGGACAAGAGCCACAGTGGCGTCTAAATGACTTGTTTTTTCCCCGCTCTCTCCTTTTCCCAGAACACAGAAAAATGATGAAAGTAGAATCATTCGTAATTAGCTTTCTCTCATTTCAAATAAAAAAGCCACTGCAAATGTTTTTTCAGAGGCGTTTATTGATTGTCACGAATAGCGTGTATCAATAATGACTCTGAGCATATGACATTTAGATATAAACACACCCACACATGGGTTACTGGGCGTAAGCGCTGCATGCTCTGGTGGTCTGCTACATCTGCGCTCGTGCAGAAATCAAGAGACTAAATGCTTCGTGTTTCGCTTTTTTATAGATATAGTCATAATTTTAACACGTCAGCTGTAAATATAAACTTTTCGTGCACCGCTACCATGCGCATAATAACTTGAAATAATAACAATAGGGTACTCCCGACGATCGTAAATGCATTAACACTGTGTGCTGTTAAGTAACGTTAAAGTGTATCGTAGCAAAACTTAATGCGCACGACTGTCTTTTATTTCATTCTGTTCTGACGTGCTATTCCACATTGGGCGTAGTCACGAGAGCAGCACAAGCCTCTGGAAGCTGGGTGTGGATAACAGGGCAAAACGATACATATGTCGATATCTTATCTAACTGAGTTACCACAATATTCCTAGCTCTTGAAAAGGGCGACCAAATCCATTAGTTATAGACTGTGAAAATTTGAGACAGCAGATGGTGCCGTGAGTTTGTTATTCTCAACCCAACTCAATCTCATTTCTCTCTCTCTCTCTCTCTCTCTCTCTCTCTCTCTCTCTCTCTCTCTCTCTCTCTCTCTCTCTCTTTCTCTCCCCCCCCCCCCCTCTCTTTCTCTTTCTTTTTGGTGAGTTTTATTTTTTTTTACCCAAAATCATAAGCTGTCACGTTTTGAGAAGGACAAGATATAGAGCATAAGATAAAGAGATGGATAGAGAGAGAGAGAGGGGGGGAGAGACAGAGGGAGAGGGTCAGAGGGAGACAGAGAGATAGAGAGGTAGAGACGAGAGGACTTAAAAAAGACGCAGATAGATTATGAGTAAGTGAAGAGGAGAAAACGAGAGAGACAGAGACAAAGATAGAGAGGTGTGGAAATATTTTTCAAAATGAAATTATATAAATGTTGTTAACAAATAAGTACGAATTCCTTAATTTTATGGGAAACACATAGATCTTGATAGGTCTTGTTAAAATCGTGATATAGTTCAACATTCCTGACTATCAATATTTGCTGTGTGTTTAGTGGTCAATTTTTGCTTATTTGGTTAAAACTATATTTGAACGAGTTTAATTTATATTGTAAGAAAAAAAAATGTCAGAATTCAAATAATTTTCAAGATGAAACTTCCGCCTGGTTTCGCCTTGTATATGCTGGATTTTCTTTACTTTTTTATGACTCATTAATAACAATCAATAGCAATCTACAAGCGCTATTTACAAAATCATGAATATACATTATAGTATGCTCTTTGATGCGTGCAGCATATGACTATGTATGAATGACGCTTTCCTGCTGTGTTTGAATCTGTCGAAATTGTGTTACGAGGAAATTCATGGCCATCTGGATAACCATAGCCTGTGCCCTTCTTTTAGGAGAAATCGATCCTGACAACAAAACTCATTCCGTTTTTCGCACACAGTAGTCTCAGAGCGGTAAGAAAGCACTCTCATTCCAGAAATTCCCGATTCTAGGCGCACGGTGCGTTACTGCGCTGTAGGAAACAGAGGGACTCCGAGAGTGAGTGATATTTCGCCATGAGAAGCACTCACGCTTGGGCCGGAGCTAAGCAAAAAAATCTATGCCGTGTTTTTACGACCCGTGCTCACTCGATCGATAAAACAGCATTGCATAATTCATATACAGTAGTGTTGGAGTCAAGCATTTTCCTTGATAAGCTCGATATTGTTCTGAATCCACTGAGGGGAAATATCGCCAAAGCTAATTATTTATTATTGGGCTTGTAATATCTGTCTGGAAAGAGGGACTTTCCCTAATCTAGGGTTAAAGGTTCCGTAAGTATCAGTTTCCGTTCTTCATCATTGAAAGGTTGTAATCAGTGGGTGGAAAAAGCAAGGGATGCTACTTAGGACAACACTTCATGGTGCTTTATTCAAACGGTCAGAGTTATTCTCTATACAACTTATTCTGTGATTTACTTTTCTCGATTAAATTGTTTGTTTTGGGTTTGTTTGATTGTTTTTTGTTGTTTTTGTTTTGTTGTTTTGTTTTTGTTTTGTTTTTTGTTTTTTTGTTTTTTTTGTTTCTTTTTCTTTTTTTTTTCTTTTTTTTTTTTGGGGGGGGAGTGGTTCTTGTTTGAAGAAGCTTTGATATTAAATAAAACAAAACAGGGGCGGTAGTATGGAGAGCGTTTTATAGACCACACATTGTTCAGGTAAAAAGTGACGATCATTGGTAGGTCAATATTGAGTATTTGTTTCACATAATACGTTAGGTTTTATGGTTGCAGCTGCTTTTAGAGGCAACCATTAACTTAAATGATATTATTGTAGGTTGTCGCTTGCATGTTTGTAAAGTTAATTTTTCTCTCTTCTCTATCCTAACCTTTTGGTCGAAGTAAGGGTCTTTGAGTGATTCGTACTCTACATGGATAAGCCTGGGTCGAAAGAGTGAACTTATTTTGTTGATGCTTTGTTTATAATATTGTTTATTTTTAAGATGGGAAGTGTAGATATGCTCAGAGGGTAGCAAGGGTATGGACTGAGCATTTCCGTTTGAAAACCGTGTGCACCAATAAAAACTTCCTTCTCATGTTATTTTAAAAAAATATGTGTTAAAGATCACTGAACTTTGAGTATCTCAGTCATAAATTAACAAGAAAGTTTCTTCAGGTTAGCTGCACCTTGAGTCGCAGATTTGCTCTCTATTTTATTTATTTATTTTTTTCAAGCCTGTTTCAAATTCCGGAGGTAAACTTTGGCTCCTGCACATGGTTAAGTGCCAGAGTGTTGCAGTGTTATTTTCAGGTGCTCACGTAAGCTCAGTTTATGTGGTATTATAACTGGAGGGTTGCCAGTTCAGCTGGTTATCTGTCCCAACGAAGGAAGCCAAAAGCAATATTAGTCAAATGTTTCCTCGCTAATGCTTTTATCTCTTTGAACTTCGAAGGAACTGGGTGGGAATGGATAAAGAGAAATACAACTGTACTTGAGAAAGGGAGATAAACACCGAATCTAAGCTGTTACATTATGTATTTTTTCTGTTCGTGTCTATTGCATGCACTTGGTATTCTCTTATTCGCAAATTTGGTTCGTTTCAGGTCTAATCTTCTTAAAATCCATCCTAACAATCCAGTGCTCTCTCAGTAACCAATGGAGGTCTGCTTTGTTTATGAGAACTTCTTAAGCTAGCTTTCTCTGTAGGCCTATTTTTTAGGTATACCGTATCTTTGTCAGAAAGTATAACCAAAAAAGTTAAATATCTTAAATGTCTGTTGGTGGTTTTTCTTCCGAAGCTGTATATTGTTTTTAGCTCTTTAAACTTGATTTGTTAAATGCTTTTACAAAAAAATTGGAATGTGTGTTTAAAAAATCCCCCTTCATTCCTTCATTTGGAAGATGGGAATACAAGCATCTCAATGGGTTGCTGTACATTTTTTTAAATAAGAATAATTAACTTCTCATGTAATTGCTCGCCTCATCTGACAATTGGTTTTGACGCCCTAAGGTGAATAAGTTCAGCTTTTCTTGGTTTTCTAGCAAAAATATTTATGACCCCTTTATGCTATTTTAATCATAAAATTCAGATACTAGACTTTGATTGGATTTCTCTTTAAGCTCTCGCAAATATTAATTTTCGCGTAAAAATTTTATTATCACGCTCATTTAACTCAAAATTGTAATATCAGAACTTTTACCACAAATTAAAAAAGAAACCAAACTGAATTCACGGCCTATCGAATGATATTGCAATCACCACCATCACAACCTGTGTTATCGTAATATTCATCATTGCAACTTCTATCCTTTCAATCCAGATCATAGCAAGTTCTGTCATTGTTAACCTCTACCATTTCAGACTGTATCTTGGACCCCTGTTTACGCTTGTATTCTCCTATTCAAACCCAGACATTTAATTACACTCAAGTTAGCAAAGAATAGCCAGCAAGCCAAGCGGAACATGAGGAAGTTCAAGCAGTTTCACCGAGATTCTATAACATTGTAGTTTGTCATTCATGTTTTTTTTTTCTTTTTTCTCATCTTTTCCTCGTTTAATTGCCTTTATTTTTTAGTTAAACAATAAACATAATAGGCTACCCTCGCCGTAATGAACAATAATTACTGAAAAACATCCATTAACGTAAATGATTAATGTGTAAGTCAATTTTAATTCAGTTGATTTTGCTCCTTTATAAAGTAATAAAACTAAATCTTGAGGTAGAGCTGCAGCTTTCAACCCAACACAGTGCGGCGTTTAGTCTTGTGGAAAGAGCCTTTACATTGATTACCTCCCCCTCGTTACAAACAGAAGTATCGGCTCTCGATGTGTGTCTCAAGAGCTCAGAATAAAGTTTAGAGTTTCTATTTATATCTTGACGAAAATTCTTGACCTTATAAGTAGCAAACAGCGTCTGGCAAACTTACCATTGTGTGTTACAAACAACTGAACATATTTTGATGGCTATTGAGATTAGCTTTTAAATGTCAGGGACTTGATTTAGAGGCAGAAAGTCATCTACCTTAAGTCAAAACTAGCTTTATTCATTCTTTTATGTCGTGCGAAATCTTGTCTGCAAGTCACAATATACATCGAGCCCCTTTCTAATCTTTGTTAGTTAAAAGTCATGTCATGTAGATAATGATTAATTGAAAGATATCTAAATTTTGTCTCTTGTATGATCAAGGTGTGTACTCCAAGCTCATTTTCTTGTAAAGAGTTTAAGTTAGATGGCTCTAATTATCTTAAGTAATAATATTAAAATAACCGCTGTTAAAGGGTGTCTAAATTTTTACAATCATCAATCCCGTTTTAACTAAAGTGGGCTCCTTTCAGTTCAAATAATTAATGCGAGGTTTCACTCACATATTGCCACTAAGAGAGTGATTTTTCTAGAAAACATCTGTGTTCGAGCTTGTTACGGAAATAATACTGGTAATCTGTTAGGTTGAAACTGCTTTGATCTATTCAGGTTGGGTTGATTTTAAGGAAAGAACTGCTTTAGATTGATTGTGTAGGCATCAGGCATGCTGAGGTTTGAATCATAGCCTCATTCAGCACGATATTTGCCTGCCACCAAACTCTCTCAACATTCAGGGGAACAAAGTAGGACCAAGAACGATGCATATTTTACAGCATATGAAATATCGTAGACTTTAATATGCTTTATGTGATTTCCCATGAAATCGATATCATTAATCGGTGCAGAAAACCTGGAATTTCTCCCCTTCCTCCTTGTTCTTAATTCGGTCGCATGTCTTAAACGTTTTCGTTTCCTGTGTACGATACAATACACGTGTTTTTCATTGAATGTGAAGAACGGAGGTGAGAGAGAGAGAGAGAGAGAGAGAGAGAGAGAGAGAGAGAGAGAGAGAGAGAGAGAGAGAGAGAGAGAGAGAGAGAGAGAGAGAGAGAGAGAGAGAAGCCCAATGTGGATAATAATAATGACAGACCTGATTATGCTTTAAAAGTTTGTCATTAACAGCCGCATGGCAAGACGTGAAAATCCTGCTGGATAATAGAAAGATTGTTGAGTAAATGCAGCCTTAATCTCTTCTGTTTCATAATGTCTACTGCTGATGTAAGGCCTGACCAATCGGGAGAACAGAGAGAATTTGAGGAAGAGAGAGTTTTACATTATTGGCAGAAGTTACGCCAGGCAAAAGGGGCATCTGGGAAAGGTAAATGTTTGGAAAAGCTGTCTGGGTCCTCTAACTAGGGTTATGTCCTCTTTGTGCTTCCTCTGAGTCTGAAGATGAAACCAAAACGATATCTTCGTTAGAACTCAGTTTTAGGACTCTTTTAAGGTTTGAATGAGTTTGGTTTGTCTTAGGCTGTTTGGAAATAAGAGAGATAAAACAGAAAAAAGTGGGTTTTGATGTTGTGGTCGTTGTTATTGTGTTTACTCCAATTACTTTCACATTATGTCGTTGCTTACAAGGAAATAAAACTTAATGTTTTGGAAAAAAGAAAATTTAAAAATAGTGAACCATGTTTTCCTCTCCCTATTACTTGAAATGGGAGCTTACGTTTTAGTTTTAACTATTTGAGGGAGAAGAGCAGGAAGAAATTTGGCAGGTAAAACTAAATCCAATTCTAATTTTGTTTGCCGAAACCAGCCATATTAAACCATATTCAAAACGATTATACCTGGCAAACGTAAGCCCTGCATTGCAAAGGAAGAGCAAATTGTTTCAAGTGAAAGGCAAAGCGGGTTACCATTATTTCTGGTCATTGATGCATTTTTTAAAGCTTTTCTCAGCCTTCGTTATTGAAAGGTAGGCTTAAATTGACACTCTGCTTGGCCATCCATGTTATCCTTTTATTTTCTTCTTTCTTAAATCCCTACATCTTGAGAGATTTTCTTGCATTCAAATGGGTCTGCTTTTATGCCTTTCTGTTTTCTTTTTTCTGAACCAACTTTTGAAGAAATTAAAATGAAAGCATAAACAAATGATATATGAGTCTGTTTACATCATGTATTTTGTGGGTTTGGTTGAGGAAAAATGGGGGGGTGAACTTTCAAAACAAGTTATGAAAAAAAGCAACAAAGAAAATTTTCTTATGAGAGCTCGAAGGTTTTCGCAGCCTTAATTCTCCTCTCCTCAAGTTACAATTGTGGATCGAAACGTAAAATAATGCGCCATGCTTAAAAGCGGTGTAAACAAGCCTTTACCAGTACATCAAGAATATCATTGTCACAGTGACGTATGGACCGATGCACTGTTCAGGTCAGTTTGTCTTCCATCATCTGTTGGTGCTCAGTGCCAGGCCCAGTGATTACCCTTGGCGCCGTCTGGACTGGTCGCTCTCTCTACGGGTGTGGATGATAGCCCTGCCTACCTTGGGTGCTACTGGCCAATTTACCGTCTGTTTACGTGCTTTGAAACCTGTTAGCCCCGTATTTTGGTTAATGCGATATTCTTCTAAATATGTTTTTCAACAGATATAAAAATACTGGATGGCTTTCTTCCCAAAATTTCGCAACGGCCGTATAAAGTTCACTCAATAACTAGAAGACAGTGTTTGCATCGCTTGACTTTTGACTACGTTGCTAGACTCATAGTTTTTTTGTTTTTTCATTGTCAAGGACAATGTATCATAATCGGCTTTGATGATGAAACAACATGTGTGTGACAATAGGTTTACTTTTAAATGGACTTTATTATTTAAATAATCCTGATATGCGGTGCCATAAAGTATATATAGACATTTTAACATGAGCGTTTTTGTTCTTTGATACAACTTTGGTATCAAATCTCATCAATCGAGACCCTTTTTAGCCTATCGAGGCGCAAAAGTCTTTGTTTGTTAAAAAAAAATATAAAAACTGAACAAAATCGACGCCTCTAGAAACGATTGAACGTGATTCTTAAACTGTAAACAATTGAATCCGTTAGGGGATCATCACGAGTTACGACCAAGCTACTTACGATTCGTAGACTTCATTTTGATAACTCGTAGCATAAATATTTGTGACTCACACGTGCGTGTCTTTCGGTGAGGGGATCTTCTCAAGTCTAAAGGTGTAGATTCTAATATGCCTGAGGAGAAAACAATTGTTTCCGTTTTCTTTTGTCAGCAATTTACTTCAAATCGCTGCCATGTTGACATCATGCTTCCGTTTATTCATCTGATTCAGTAGTGGAATAAAATTTTCATAGTGGAAAAAAGCGCGTAACATATTGGGCAAAGATGAGAAAGAAGTTCTTTTAGAACAGGTCAATTTTTGATCGAATCTTTGATTTTGATTAATAGAGCTGGCCACGGAAAAAGAATACACCCTCTTTCAACTGCCAACTTCTTAAAGAAATATCATGAAAATCTAAGCATCGTAGGATACTCTTTTGAGAAATTCAGTTATGGATACATTGTTTACTTACAAAATTCTCTTGTCTGTTAAAGTAGGGAAAAAAATGCTACTACAAAAGTATCATTATCATTCTGCTTCGGGAACTTTTTGGTTCACTACAACCACTATAAATGATGTCGGCTTGAGCTTTATATATATATTTGTAAAATTTAAGCAATCTCTTCTTGGATGAAGAAACAAATAAGTAAATGTTTTATGAAATTAAAAAACCCCGAATCCACTGAAAGGTATTTTGAACAATCATAATGCAAGTGGTAGAAATGAAGTAAATTTAAAAAAAATAAACTGTTTTCTTCATTATCTCTGCACTGAGTAAGTTTGAATTTTTTTCCATCATTAATGGTGCTAGAACGAGACATTGTTATCTTTTAAAAATACATGATATTCTACCATGACTTTCTCGGTTTCTGATTTAATGGACTCAGTGCTCATAGATTTTAATCAGGTTCCTTTTTACGCCCAATACAATAGTCATTAACTTCTTAACATTCTGGTTCGAGCGGCAAGGCCATGACTGTATGAACCGCTATTCGGCAGAATGCTCAATTTGGCTCGTGATCCCAACAACCTGTTTCTCAGATTTAGTTATATTAACAGAAAACTTGTGAACCTAAACCAGGCAAACAACAATTCCGATTGTGATATTTGAGATTGAGGTACATTTTTTTTCTTCCTGTTTCCCGTTCTCAATGACGTCAGTATGCTAATTGATAGGTAGTGAAAATCAGCCAAGGATTTACGCTAAGTTTCTTCCTACTTACTAGTAGTAGTAGTAGTAGTAGTAGTAGTAGTAGTAGTAGTAGTAGTAGTAGTAGTAGTAGTAGTAGTAGTAGTAGTAGTAGTAGTAGTAGTAGTAGTAGTAGTAGTAATAGTAGTAGTAGTAGTAGTGGTAGCAGTAGTAGTAGCAGTAGTAGTAATAGTAGTAGTAGTAGTAGTAGTAGTAGTAGTAGTAGTAGTAGTAGTAGTAGTAGTAGTAGTAGTAGTAGTAGTAGTAGTAGTAGTAGTAGTAGTAGTAGTAGACCCATGGCTAGGGAGACCTGATTCGTGGCCCATCTAGAATCCTGGGACACATGCCTAGAGAGCCCAGGATCCTGTCTAGCAAAACACTTCCTTGTCCATCTACTTTTATTAAGGAAAACCACGTTAGCTTTCCTCTCTCATCCCCAACTCCGAACGAATCAGATTGATCATGAGCGATCAGCAGACTAAACTTCTATTAGAGTATTACTCTCCACGTAATATACAGTGATATATTGCCAAACCCCAAGCGGTTCCACATCAATAGAGAAGGTGGGTGTCATCGGACCTCGGATCCTCAACTCCACGAGTCCTTTGCCAGATTGACGATTGACTCAGATTGGAAGAGATCTAGAAGGCCGATCCGTTAGTTCAGATCGGTTCGAACTCAATTTTTTAATGTGTTTCCTTGTCCATGGAACACTTCAGGCCTTTTGTCGAAGCTTTACTAATAAAATAATGTTTCTAACAGAAGAAAAGAAAATTATGGAAAGGCTACAAGGCAATCATAATATTTCAAACTCCATGGGTTTTTTTTTCAGTTAACTGATATGGGCAGTATCTATCAAAATTTAAGAAAGCTTACTTTGCGCATCAGGTTTAAGTGATGGAAGCTCCATGGAAAAAACTTGAAGCAAATTTATTTCCTTCGTTCATGAAGACTGTTCTTTTTACTTCAAGCTCTACCTGAGGTTGTGCGGGTTCTTTCGGAGCAGTCTTTAAAAAAATCAGGGTGAAGTAAACTAAGTAAGTGTTAAATCCATTCCTGGTATGGTAGATTGGAATGCTCCAGCCTGACCCTAAACTAGATCTAGTCAAGGGGAGATGAAGGCGCCTGTTAAAACTCAATGGGTTTAAATGGCTTCTTGCTAAAACCGATACACCAGGCAAAGTCTTTCGTGAAACTTAAAGAGGATTTAGCTGCTGTTCCTATCCTAAACAGTAGTACGACTTTGGCTTTTCCAGTGCTCTGATATTCTAGACACCACTGAAAAGATAGACAAAACAACTTAATTTCCAATAATACTACATAGTAAAATAAAAAAAACTTTATTTCTATTGAAAACAAAATTGATTGGCTGTCTCTCACCACTTCGTTTCAGGCCTCAACGGAACATTTTTATATTGGTTCATCGTGCAAGGAGCACATCTAGAATAAATCAACTTAAGAGGCCGTTGTATTGGGAGAGATTAATGCACATTATTAAGCAATAATTATATCCGACGATAGAGAGCAACAGCTGGCCTGTCATTTAGTTAGAAGTTTTTACTAAGCTGTACCTTTAAAAAAAAATCTTAGCTCTAACTAAAGCCAATGTATATTTAACTGCCTGTTTGTGATTTAATCCACCACCGTCACCCCACACAGTGCACATCTTTTTCTAGGTTTCACGCACCACTGCTCCCCATCTTCGGAGAGGGGCGGGAAAAATCCCCGTTTTCTATCAATAATGCTCAATTGTGAGTGTTAAATATACAGCATGTAGTCTTCCATACTTAGTACATAGTTCATTACTCACGCGTGAACAGTTTGTTAGGGAAACATGTCAACTTTATGTTGATCAGGCTCATCCACACATCTGAGTACATCTAAGTACAGGCAAGCGAAAATACTGTTTTTCAGTGGTCTTCTGACTTGGCTAACTGAATATTAGCGCTATATATATATAGTTTTGCAAATAAACAAATGAAAATAACAATATCCAGTACAAAGGCAGGTTTTTATTTGAGAAAGAGAATGAAAGATTCGTATCAAAAACAGGTTAAAATCAGAGCAGCTAATTATATACATAAACAAAGGAATTTGATTTAAAACATATGTGGCATGTCCAAAACACAGCAAGAGCGGAGTGCTTCAAATACATCAAGCTATACGGTGATGTAGACCGAAATTTTTGTCTTATTTTTTCTCCGTTAACAAAGTCCTCGATGAAGTAATATTGTGAGTAATCAGTTTTCTGAAAGTATGAAGAATCGTTATTTCATTGAGCATATACTCATCCAGGTTACGATATGTGCATCTATGGCCTATCCCTTAAGTTCTATTTTCTGGCGATTATCAGTTAATTTTGTAGGCCCAAATTTAATGATTGTTTTTTTTTTTTTATTTAATGGGGAGACCAAGCTGTCTTAAAGTTCTTTAATAATAGGTTTCATTCTTTTGTGATGGGAAAGTAAAGGGGTTATAAATTAAGGTCTGGTTTGTTTGGTTTTTTTTCTTTTCTTTTTTTTTTTTTTTTGGAAAAGGGGGGGGAGGGTGGTATGGAGGTCGGATTAAGGCCTTGATTGAAACTGCAATTTTATTTAGAACATAGGTGTGGAGAAGAAAAGCATTTTGCAATAAAGAACTCACCAATTCAATGTGCTAAACATACAGATTGATTTTCAGTGCAGCTGGCGAGAGAGGTCAAAGGTTATTGAATTCCATCCATAACGATCTTTTCTGTTAACTTTTTTTTAAGTCCATGCCCTTACCACCTATCGTGTTCTCTCTTAAAGTAAACTGCAATAAAAGCAAACATAACGTTTACAGTAATAGGCTTTTTTCCATGGAGAAATGTGAGTGGGCGATGATCAAATTAAACTAAGCTTCAAACTTGTGTTTCAGAGAAGTTAATTGGGGGCGAACAGGAGTTGTTATCCTTTGAAACTTTACATGACCAGGATCATGTTTTGACCTCAGGGCACACTTTGAAAACAATCAGATGAAAGGGACTTGGTCATTAAAAGGGTTTGCATTGAAACTCAAGATTATTCACTTAACGTTATCTGAAAATTGAGGCGTGGGCCCTTTAGCTTAGTCGGTTGAGAAGTGGACTGAAATTACGGTTGTTTATACCACAGTTGGGTCGACTCTCATCTTACTAGCCCTGCCCTGAGTCTAACAGCGTCTGGGACTGGAGAAGTTTCAACAACGCTGCATTCAGTCGCCTCCTCTGAGGCTGAAACTAAGCAGCTATGTTTTCTTGCTAAATGAACCACTTGGCTAATCTCTTAGAGAATGCAGGATCAGAACTAAGCAATCAACTTAAGACTTAATTTTTGTTTTGTTTCAATTTATTTCCCAGGTGTTCTTTTCAATCAAAGCAAGTAAAATTTAGTTTCCGCCGTTATTGATGCACAATTTGTATTCGTTAAATGCCTGGCTATTTGTATTGTTTTTATACGGAGTTTAGAGAGTTGATGGGTTAATCCAATAATTCTCAGCTTATCCCATTCATTTTTTATGTGTGAAGCGATTTCGTGAATAATTATTGAGTGTTGGGGATGGGGGGAAGGTTGTTGTTTTTTAATATGTCGTATATAACTTAATAAGGTTCAAATGAATTGGATTTACATGTATTCATAAATACGTCGTTTGTCTAAGTGTACCGACTTTCCTCCCGTAAAATATCCGTGTCTAGACTGATATTATGGCTCACCACCTTGTTCAAAGTGATTCATGCAATTTTTACTATCCAAGGAATTGACATTGCTCATCCGCTAATTTCTGATTTTTTTTTAAATTCCCGGAACTTTGTAATGTAGAAAGACTAAGAAAAGTATAAATTGTGCCTGATGACACTCTAACAGGACATTAAACCATAAACACTTTTTCGCGCACTAGGAGGAAACAATATTATTGTCCAATGGTTAGTTCTACACGTGCTGACATTCTGGGAAATTTTCCTACAAGGACATTGGCTTTCGTCAAGCCGAGGGTAGGGCAGATTAGATGCGTTTCTACTTCATCACTGATGTCCCATCCTCAGATCGAACCCGGAACATACATGTAAGCAGTTCAACACTCAACCAATATACCTTAATATCGCATAATATTATGTAATCTGCGCATGTTGGGAAAAGAAGACTGAGGAAAAGCATTCTATAAAATAGAAGTCATAACTATTATGTCTTTTAACAGTGTTTTTCAAGCAAAAGGCTGGCGGCAGATTAACCTTAAACCATACATGTACATCATACACCATACAGGGGGTGTCTAACTGACCATACACCATACAACACACACGTGCATACACATTTCACTTTTGCAGCTCATGAATGTGTTCTGTGTTTTGTCTCGCTAAATGATGTTTTTATTACGTTATCTCCTGATCATTGATCTTGTGATTCTGCATGGTTCACAGCAAAGAAAAATCTGATGTAGATCTATCTACTGTACCGCCGGATTTAGAGTGAATATGCAACTCTGTACCCACTTAGGCTGGTACATAAACCCGGAAAGCTCTAGAAATAATTATGCTCATCCATTGTCACATCAGTGCTTAGCCAACTCAGGAGAGAAGAAAAGTGGTGATAAAACAGTGCAAATCAACCTCATCTGCCGAAATGTATGGCCATTCAACAAACAAAAAAAGAACATGCAAATTCATCTGTATGGTGCATGGCGTTTGGCCAGTCAGGCTCGCTTAAGTCATTACCATGTGTTCATTTCGCGTATGGTGTATGGTGTATGATTAGTCCGATGCAAGCCAGGCTGGTTCTCATCCTAATAAATGCCGCGGTAGGATTGGTCTCACTGTTTTCATTTTTTTTTTTTTTTTTTTTTGCTTTTTGCCAAAGCGTTACTAATCTTTTTGAGAATCGTTTTCGTTGCCGTTCTGATCGACAGGTCTAAAGTTTATTCTGAAAGTAAACTCGAGAAGTAAAGACTAGAGAGCTATTCTTTATTAGGATGTAACTCTAGTGCTGTTTTCAAGTGTTTTGGTTTCGTTTCCTCCTTTCTTTTCGTCGAGATGGTGCATAATTGCTTTGGTGTTGACATAACTTTTAAAAACATATAACTGAGTTGTTATTGCTGTTATTTTTGTTGTTGTTTTGTGTTTTCTATTGTTTTGTTTTGCTTTGTTTCTAACAAACCTTTTTGTTACTGCAGATCTCGAACACGGAAAATCTGAGCGTTGCTTACTCTGTCCGCCATCAATTAACGATGCTTATTTTTCATTAACTGCCCATCAACATGTTCTTTTTTTAACCTTTATTCCTCAGCACTTCTCTTTATACACATAGCAATACATACTCAGCCTCCCCAAGTCTTTTTCTCTGTCTGTCTATCAATCTATCTACATATTACTCTCTCTCTCTAATTTGTCAACACGAAGTAACAAAACATTACAAATGGTCTCTTGCTCTCTATTTCCCTTACTTTCTCCATCTCTCTCTCTCTCTCTCTCTCTCTCTCTCTCTCTCTCTCTCTCTCTCTCTCTCTCTCTCTCTCTCTGCCTCTCTTCCTCCTGTCTCTTCGCCCAATCTCAATACTTGTTTTTGCTACCATATTTTTCATTAATGTTTCTCTTACACGCGCATACACCCTTTCATTTTGTCTATCTATCTTCTGTCTATATACATGTCTGTTTGTTTATCTCTCATATTATCCTGTCCATCCATATTGATAATGTCTATCCAGTTGCCCATCATTTTACATACCTCATATCCCATGTGTATAATTCATTTATCTCTCTATATTTGGTGTCTTAATTGCTTGTGTCTTCTCGGGTTCTGGTTTCATGTATATTTCTATTCTTCTACATTTTCTTATTTTTTGTCTTCAAAGTTTTCCCGTAGATGCTACAAGCTCAACACCACACGCCATTTATATCATCATGAGTTCACTGACCTTTCTATATAAGCTACAGCTACAGTATAAAAGACGTCTTTCAGTGTTTATGAATAGCTCACTATGCTCAGACAAAATGCTTGCAGTCAAACCTACCATGTCTCAGGGTGTATTGTGTAAATAAGTTTTACTTAAGTTTAAGAATCATTATCACCCTAGTGTGTGCTGTGTAGTTATGCAACTTCAGTTTCTGTGCACGTATTACTGTGAGATGCCTTGCAGGCACTTAACGCACAGTGTTGCCATGTGCTTATCGCTACCGAAAGTATTTCATTTCTTTCTTGTGTTTTTGCTTTCATCACCTTCTCGCGGTGTTATATTTATGGATCCTCATAGCAGCTTTTCTTGACAGTTGTTCGACGGAGTGGCTCTACTAAAGTGTTTTTCCTCTCTCGAAGAAAGCTAAGAAAAATCTAATTTTGCTCCGTTTTACCCACTTGTGTCGGATGGATGTAAATAAACTCGAATTAAATCTATACCTAGATGATAAAATTTGTGCAGGTCATACGAAAGCGGCGGAGAAAAGAGAATGCACCCGCCTGTCATTGAGCAGCTGCTGATAAACAAGTCTAGCGTAACGAACGGCGAGGCAAGAGATGGTAATAGCGTTTAACTGCACCTAATATCGTAGACTCGATCGATTGAGAGAGATGCAACGGAAAAAGCCGTTAATATCCCTGCTCTAAATTCAATGACACGGTTGTGATTTATCGAGCATTACTAGAGCTAGAGCTTTTTGCCATGGGATAACACGGTGCTAGTAAACCGGTAAATATGGTAAACGTAGATATGAGAAAACAGAGACTTTATGTTTTGAGGAGGGATCTGATAGTTCATTGTACAAGGAAATTGTATGATCTGTAAAGTGTTATTCGTGATAATATTGTAATTATTTATACAATTTATTATGCTATTATTAACAACTGTGATGTTGGAAAAAAAGAAACAGGTATCATTATGATAAGACCTAATTAGCTGGTGCTCAAGGACGTGGGCACAATGTTATAATAAAATAACAGCACATAATTATCTTTCATGTTTCCGTCACGGTCATGGACATTACTCTGATTTCTCAAGCAATGATAGGATAAAAAGTCCAAAATGCAATCAAACGAGATGATTATACAAGACACGTTAATATTAAAGTGATACCGGTACTTAACCAAAATAAAAATTAAAAAAAAAAAAAAAAAAACATTAACAAAAACAAAGCGGAACTGGTGGCACAGTCCTGGATTTTTGGCAAGTTTTCAAAATCCTTTTACCAACTGTCCGCCTCTGATTTCTCCTGTTTCTCCTCGTATAATGCTCGTGTGAGGTAATTAGATAATGATTCTAACGGAGCTCTGTTCCGCAGTTAGCTTTTCTTACATACTGTTAGTTTAGATGTTTTTTAAGGTTTGTTTCCGCTAGGAGAAGTTTAGTGTTTGATTTTTGTCTTCTTGGACCTTAAATTCGATTTTCTAATAATATATATATATATATATATATATATATATATATATATATATATATATATATATATATGATTCACACTTAGGAGGTTCTTCGTTCTCACCCACCCACGTAAAACTCTTTCCTATTTAACTTTATTCTGCTATTTGTGATAGACCTTATTCTAACAGGTAGTCTTTTCATGTGAATAATCGTTCTTATCTTTTCTTGATTCACAATATTATTTCTTTGCTTTAGTTTCAGCGCGCAAGCAAAAGGTCAAGGGAGATATCAACATATACGAGGATAATGAGAACGAGTTGGCACCCACGGCAACCAGAATGTACAACGTTAGCAGATGAGCAAAGCCTGCCATGTCAATTCAAAACTGTCTGATATGTGTATATCCTTAGAATCAGTACGAAAGGAAAACTTAACTGTACTGTTTGTTGGACCAAATAGGGACTTTTTTAACCACTGCATTTGAATACGTCAGCAATTTAGTAATATGGGTCTAAAACAAAATCAGTATTGACCTTAAACGTTTTTATAATTATAGTAGCTTATTTTAGCCTTTCAAACGCTAAATACTGAAGGTATAATAGTATACCCAAACACCCATCTTCATACTCCCGAGACGCTCTACTCGTAGCACGATCCCCATGTCGTCTGTTGTGACGCGGCTCCACAACGTGGAGATTTCCTCTCCCGTCCTAAAGAGTTCTACCAGCAACCGTGTGAGTGCCCATCTGAGCAGCAGCCCCACTGTTAATTCGGGAGCAGAGGACATGCTGCGCGCAGGAGAGCTGCGAATTTCTGGAGGATCTCCTGTCCCTCCCCAGAACGGCCAACACCCACCTACATCCAACTCCAATACCGTTGCCAATAATGTTGATCCTATCCCATCTCCTGGTCCAGCTATGGACCGAGTTGCAGGCTTTGTAATCCCAGTTGTAGAAGGGATAACCGACGAGGACATAAATCAGGTGGAAATATTTTACCGCAGCCAACATACGCAAGTTTACGTTTGCAAATCCCTGACCAACATGTATTTGTCTGCTCCGAAGCAGACGCAAACGCAAAATCCGCCACAGATTTCAAATGACAAGAAAAAGAGTGTTGGATCCACAACTAACACAACTCAACCGCAAATACCTCCACATCCATCGGACATAGCCAAAGATGAGTGGAAGTTTTCTCAGACAGGAATTCCTGTTCTTGTGCTTGACACCGGAGAACATCGTCGAGAACGGAAATTACGACTTGTAGTGGCAGAGAAAGGGACGGGATTCACACTATGGCAGGACGAGATAAGTCACCATACACGCTACCGAACGCCACATACAAACTTTCACACTGTCTCCATCTCCACAGACACATCTAGGCTCGTCGGCTTCAGCTTTGACGAAGGTGATGCGGCCACAGAATTCGCCGAATCGTTCCGAAGTTTAGTGGAGAATTCGGAGGAAGACTTGCTAAACGCTAGCAAGAAGAACTCAAAAAAGAAAAAAGAGAAAAAGCCCAAATTCAAACCACCAAAGAAAATAGACATCTCTCAGCCGTGCTGTTTTGTACACGTGACCAAGTTGGAGCGGCCTGATTTGATTGGTGGCGGAGTCTTCCCGCCTCCCCCGAGTGGCGCAGAACTCGCCAAATTAGGGATACCTCGAGCCACCAGCGAGAGTTCAGGGATTTCAGAATGCTCTACAAACCCGTCTGAGAATTGAGAAAGAGGAGCCCAGAGTAGGGAAATCACTTGAGCCGTACCATAGTTTCCGCGGCGTTTCTTATGGTGAAAGAGAAACTATAAACTGTCTTATGACTGTTTTGGGGATTATTTTAAAATGAGAGGCCTGAAAAACAAAGAAAGTGGCCTACACATACTGTATAGTAAGCATGGATGATAATATTGGCTGGATGTTTTACTCTTGATTTTGCGATTGATTCTTTTCTGAAGTTTTCTGTGCATGAGGATTGTGTGCAAGTATTTGCGGCATATGGACAAATGGCATCATTTCTAATTAAATCGTATTAAGCCTTAACATGAATGTGAATCCATTTGATTGAGTAGAGCTTGTGTATATTTGATTGATTGGTTCCATGCGAATGGTGAGAAAACGTTTTGAGGTGTTATTTTCATATTCTCTTTTAAGAATTAATTTTAAAAATCAGTTATCATGACAGTTGACGTTTTTACTGCTAACAAGGTTTTAATCCATGTGCCCAAATTAAAATAAGATTAACTTATAGTTGTCTACTATGCACCGTGTACATACATAAACTAACCATGACTGATGATGTGATGAGATGATTGTGATCTCCAGCATTAAAGCTTAGGTGGACTCAATTTTCTCCCTACCCTGATACAATTCTAGTCTAAACCAAGCTTGATCAAGCGGAATGATAAACAGAATTGTTTTTAAATGTTTTGTTTTCTGTTGACGCATGCATGACAAAGTACCTCTGGTGATGTTTACCTGGCAACTTAAACTCTTTTTATCACCTGTGATTATTCGTTCATGTATTTTCTTTTATTTGCTATAATAAGTTTTAAAATGTACCATTATACTACATATACAATTAACATGAAATCTATGCTTATCTAACTGTTATTTTGTTTAATAAAGTGCCGCTTATAAAGCTTAACAAATTATCGTGAGTTTTAAAGAGTGAGTCTCAAACCCAAGTCTTCGATTCTAAAATGAACAGTATTAGCATAGGGCCTATGTACAAAGAGTCATACATAAACCATATATCGCAGCTTTGATAGTAATCTGTTGGAAAATTACGCACACAGGATATGAAAGCATTAAAGAGCTAAAACTAATCAGGCACTCCCCTACTTTCTTCTCAAGCACAGTTCAGCTGGAAAGCAATGAATAAATCTACAGTCTTCCTTTACCATCTTCTCTCTTATTTTCTTCTTATGTCTCTCTCTCTCTCTCTCTCTCTCTCTCTCTCTCTCTCTCTCTCTCTCTCTCACTCTCTCTCTCTTTCTCTTTCTCTTTCTCTAGGGACTAGTTCCCTTAAATCGAAATGGGGTGGTAGTTCGCTCAGATCTTGGTCAGACACTTTGGTGATGGGTTTAAGATCTCATTTAAAAAGGCTTGTCCTTGGTTTGACGGAAGCCTCATAATCTTTTTGACTGAACCTCTATGAGTTTGTACTTATTACATGTCTCTTGGTATGGAAATAAGCAATCACATTCCCTGTTAGTACAATATGGCCTTGCCTGATTGTTGCCAAAGAAGATGTAGCTTCAGAAATACAAAGATGTCTTATTAGGATATATGGAAACCACTGCAAAAGCAAGGGCACATGCTTCCTTAACATAATGGAGAATTCACTACAATTTGGTATACATTAATGTCAACTTGAACTATTTACAAATCTATGTGAACTCATTACTCACTGAAGAGAGAAGAGAATGTCACATCTTGAAAATTTAGACTTATTTAAAATTATTCAGTTTAATAATAAAAAAAAAACAGCCTCTATTATTCAACTTTTTTCATAATTATGATATTCTTCAAACGCTCTTTCTTCTTAACAAAATTGAATATTTGTCGCTAGAGAGAAAAAGGAATTTTTTTAAAATCTCAAATTTTTGGTTCGGACTATAAGCACTATTAATCCTTATAAAAAAAAGATGAACTCATATTTTCTCATAGGATAAGCAGACATAGACACAGCTTTTGTCTGCACAGAAAAATATAAGTTCCCTGAACATTATCATTCACTACCTTGTGTTTCCTTTAGCATTCCTTTTTGTTTCAAAACATAAAATAAATCGTTATTAGGAATATAATGATTGGTTTAAAAAGCTCTGTTCAGATTATTACAATTTTGAATTGATACAATATTTTTAGAAGCTACTATTTGTTGTGTATCAAAAGTAAATTTTCTTTATTACATAGACTGTGATGACATAGTGAGATTTGGTATACTTTTGTTACAGAATCAAAAAGTAAACAGTTTGTGGCTGATGTGTATATCTTTTAATCAAAATTTAAAAAAAAAATCACAGCAAAAAGAATGTTCAAAACATTTTTGGCATAAGGAATTTATATATTTGCCCAAAGCAAATGCATAGTGGTACTATAAGTAAAAAATATATATTTGAATAAAATTTTAACAACAAGAATAACATGTTACCTTGGCAGAGTCATGAAGCAATACTAGGACCCGAAAATTGTCACTTAATGTAATCATGTATTTTCATTTTTATTCTTTTTCATGAGTTTATCACATGATGAGTTAAATTGATGGAAAAAGGCTGCAAGCAAAATGCTTTTATTTCTTTAAATCTCTCAAGCAATTTTTGCCAACTTAAAATGTATCAAAAAAGGCATTGTCTCGTCAGAAAATATGAAGCACAAGATGAGCTACTATAGGGCAAATATAACAAAGAATATCAATACATGAATTGCCAATATTTTGTCAAGACTGCAGATAAAAATTTTACTCTCCCAATAGCTTTAAATGTGGTCAAATAAAACAATAAGAATAGTTGGAAATGGGCTGTGATGCTCTAAAATATGAGCTCTTGGCCCTACCACTGTTTTTCAGGTTACATAACATGCACAACCAGGATTCTCATAGTTACTCACATGATAAAATGGTTTTTAAAGTGCATAAGACAACAGAGCTTTATTTCCCTAGTAAACAAAACAATAGAAAAGTAAATTTTTTTTTCAATACATCACAAAATGTTAAATTCACAGTATGCAGTGAAGAAATGGTCTACATTAGAATATACATGTATACATATATTAAATGGTAAACAATTTTGTTTAAATTACAATAAATTGGGAATGCTTGATTGGTTCATTTGACCTGCTATCCCAAAATTTAAAAAATCAATTAAAAAAATGGTATTTGCATAATTGCTTTCAAGAAGCTATGCAAATCTCCTAAAGCACAGATTAATGAATTTGAAATAACAATGATATATGTAACTCCCTACATGATTTTGGGCAGTACAATTCTTCAGATGAGGACATATAACTGATATCTTAAATTTAGGAATTTTTACAGCCTTGCAATTCAACTAATTCAGTTTTGTTGCAATTTTTGCACTAATAATCAACGTTCAATTTCTTTTTAGAAAAATAGGCATGTAAGCTTAGTAGTACAAGTTTTGTTAAATTACTAAAGGTAGTGTTTAGGTTCCTCCTAAAGTTATGATTAAAAAAGAACTCTACAAAATTAACCCCTCTGCTAATAAGTCCCTATAGTTGCACATGACCAGTTGAACCTTACAGCCTACACAATTACCGCTGAGTCTCATTGAATAGATATACATCAGTATGGCCTGATTGTGGCAGCTAGACCGCGTAGAGCCCATCTGGAGGCAGCAATACCCTCTCGTCTCACATCCATCTCAAGAACCACCTCATTGCGCACAAGTCGTGAGTGATACACAGGGCACTGGTAGGTTTCTGACGCACGAGTGTTGTCCTGAGAGCTAGGCTTCTCTGGGATGGGCCAACATGTGACATGGACGACAGGCAGAGCAGCGCAGCCTGTTCTAGGCGGAACATCCTGCAGCTCTCCAGTGGTCTTCTCCCAGGCACAGCCCCAAACATAGATACCCCACACAAACATGCCTTCCTGAGGAGGGTCTCTCAACTGGCAGAGACAGAACACAATAAAAGCATTTGTTAAACCGCAACAATTATTAGTTTTCAGCAAAATCTTAATGAGTTTATTCTAGGTGCAAATGAAATAGAAATTTTAAGGATAAAATTCAGGAACCACAATTTTTTCTTATTGAAAATATTATTTTACATGTAGATCTGTACATAGGAATGTATGTGACCTGAGACAGTTTAATTCTACAACTCCTCTAATCTACAACATTAATAAAACTGGTTAAAGCAATGAATTTTTGTGGCATCAACATTTTTATGTCTGCAAGTTTCTCAAATGTGAATTGTCTGATTGCCAACCAATTTGAACGAAGACTACATTTCAGCCTGGTCATTTCAAAGTCTAGGAAATAAATGAATAGACTACTATGATCTCACACTGCAGTTAAGAAATGATTCATATCTGAGTCTCACTAGACCATCACCTTCTTCTTTATTGCTAAGTTTACTGACTGCAGACTCTTGTCTATAAAGCAGGTGAGCAGAATACACACACAAACAAAACTGGCATCTAAGGGCAGCAAATAACTAATGAAGAAAAATACCCAAAAAGGTGACTTCAAATTAAGCAGAGATAATTGTGAGACTCTTATCTAAATGATAATTTTTAATATCATTTAAAGATGCAACTATTTAGTGCAATTTAATCGCCTTCAATTAAAAAATTATGGATGCGAAATATATGGCATCCATTCTATTAGTCTAAATGCTGCAGTCCATTTTATGAAAACCACAGCTTACAGTTACACGAAGTACTTACATGGTCTTTGTCGCGGGAGGTCACTTCTGTCTGGAAAGTGAAGAGCTCAAAGTTCCCAGATCTGTCCTGGGCGTAATTACGGATACTGTCTTGTTTGAGCAAAGCTAGCAATCCTCTTGGATTGAAGAAGGCACCCAGCCAGTAAGCAGGCATCTTCTCACGACCCTATAAAAAAATGTATAAAAATAGAGATATTCTGATCAAGATGATACTAATTTAGAGCATAGCTCATTAACTGATATCAAGTAAAGACAGCTTTCACATTGAACCAGATTGACACTAAAAATTATAATTGTATTGAGTTGTGCTGATGTCCCAAATAAAATTCTGAAATGCACTTTAATGATTCTTGCAAAACAATCAAACCAACTACATGTAAAACTAAATATACCCCAATGTATGCTGGCTTGAACACTAATCACAATGGCTCACACAAATATTGCCAAATAAATGAAAGGATCCTATATCAAAGCCATATATACCTGTGTTCATAGACCTCAACTAAATACGTATGAAACAACTTTCAAATAATAAGATTTAATATAACCGCAGCCTGCATCTTTGTTGCTGTTGTATAACAATCAAACCTAATGACTTTTCAAAGATTGAGTGTAATCATCTAAAATTCAATAATATCAAATTCCATTGCGGTAAATCAGTGAGGACAAATTATTTTCATAGATGATAACAAGATTAAGAAAAAGTGGACAGCTCATGTAACTTTCCTAATTTTTATAGATCAAAATATTAAAATGTTGAACTTACTTTTATTTCCATTACTTGTTCAGATAATCCAAAGGTCTGATACATTAAACTGGATTACTGGAGTAAATGTTTCCAAATTGACTGCGTTGTATATTTACAGTACAAAATAATCTTTACAAAGATTAAATAGAAAAAATAATGCGAAGCTTAAACATATGAACTGAAAATCCTTTAAATAAATTTTTTGGCCTGTAATTTCACAATCAACAAAATTGATATATTTAAATTAAATTACCAGGGACAAAATCCTCTCAAAATGGTGACAGCGGCTTTGGAGCTCAATCAACCACTGACCCATGCCATATGTCAGTGGAGGTGCTGAATTTCCTGACATGCGACACCAAGCTTCAGGAATCCGAAGGTGATAGATATCATCAGCCACATCTAGAGTATGTTGGGATACCTGGTCTCCAAGAATGTTGCTTTCTGATGCCGTCTTGATAGCCTGGAATGAGAAATTAGAGACCGCAAATAATTTTTGAGTGTATTGAAAACTTTTGAGAGTTATAAAGAGGTGCAAATATATATCCAAACATCCAGGTTGTCCAAACCAAAAAGAATCTCATTCATATCAATAGAGTGCTCATTTTGGCTTACACTTTACAGCAAAAACTGAATCTGCTCATATGAAAGGAAAATGGCATTAGTGGAGACTGGAGCAATGCAAAGCAACTGTAAAATAAGACAATTTTACTCAACAATTCTCACTTTATCAGTAAAACACACTTAGGACTTCTATTTGAAATGATATAATATTCTGACATTTTATTCAATTGATATTGTCAGAGAAAACATTTTTGTTTCCTAAACACAATGCAAACAGAACAAGAATTGAAACTTTCCCAGGATAAATTTGTTTGTTCTCTTATAATATGGATTGGAGTTATTTTAGAATCAGGATTTGAGGTTGGGTTAAAAAAAAAAGACAAAAAAATTGTTACATTTCTGTTGAGACACAACAATAGAGTAAGTCTGAAGCAAATATAAATTTTTATGAAGAGATGAAAAATTGTTCCTGCAATATTTGAGTGATGTGGTTGTAATATTTGACTAATTTAGTTGTGTGGGATACAATCATCTTCACCAGAGAAAATACGTACCAAAAGACTTGTCTTGATTTCATTGAGGAGACGGTACATGATCTCAAGCTCCTTCATAATAAAGTTGTTGAATGCTGTGAAGCCACCCACCTTTTTCACTTTCTCTACAATATAGTCCTGGATACAAAGAAATGACAGTGAAATCAATAATGATACATTTTCAAGTTCTTATAGTAAATTTTTTTTCTGGTTGAGAATTGGAAAAGTAAAGTAAATTTTATTTTTAACCCAAAATCCCAAGAAAGGTTATTCAAGACAATGGAAAAGAGGAATAAATTATATTAAAAATATTGACTATTTACATTGCCACAAGTTACTGGTTTCTATTAGAAATTTAGAGATGTAATCACCTCTTTCCATTATCTGTATATGAAATGAAACTAGGACATTTGATAATGAGGCAATTAATTTTAATAGTTCTAACTTCAGGTCTATAAAGATTGATTTCTGCTGGTACATTTTTGAGAATTTAAAATATAGCTCATAACTTTATTATGGTTTATGACAGAGTAATTTTGTCTTGTAAAGCTATAAGAGAAACAATGAGTAAATCTGAATGCCCTATTGAAATGAAAAATATACTTCAATCAATATTATATGGCATTTTTTAAGAGCAGAAACACAACATTGAAGGACATGGTGTTACTTTGTTGTAAGCCTTGGGAACTTTAAGGAGCATAGTGTAGCAGATCTCCCAAAGCTCCAGGTCTTTGCGCATCTTGTAGGTGGCATAGCTAGCTGTGCTGAATACACCTTGGTCCACCACTAGAGGGTTGTTACTTTGAGAGCTAATGCTGGCAAGAGCGGGGCCTGGGAGAAACAATTGATAATATTATGGTCTAATTTAATTTAGAGAATGTTTACCATGAATTTTGAAACTTCCTCAGTTCAAAGAAAAAAGGCACCATTAAATGTTGTACCACTATGGAGTAAGATGATGTAACCAATATTCCTGTCGAGTAAATTTGTTCAAGTATTCAAAATTGGCTTAGAAGAATTGTTTTCATCAAAATTTTAAACAAATATTTGAAACACAAGATATAATTTACTTTGCATCTTTACCAAAATCTTTTCGTCATGAACTTTACACTAATTGCATGCAAAAGCATAGCAATCCTTAGTTTCATCATAAAACACTTCACAAACAAACGTAGACATAGGGCAATAAAATTAATGTATCATGTCATTTTTTAAAGGATTAAAAAAATGGCAGCATTTTTCAATGCAAAGTTTTGGTCTATGGGATATAATTTATATTTCACAACAGTAACGTTAACGTTCCTGCATGATGCACACAAACACTTTCTCTTTAGTATAAGAGGAGTATGAAGACTCACCTGTGAAAGGTGTTGGTGGTCGGGGGAACAGCTTATGTGAGAGAGTTGGTGTTGTGGGCATTGAGTCGAAAATTTTGTTCAGCCGTGTGAAGATATATTGGTCATCTCCCAACAATGTCTGCAAAAAGTATTTACTTATTTCTTCAGGAAATTTATTCACTGATTGTTTTAAAAAATTTTAACAAAAGGTTGCAAGCTGCGTCACGCAAATGATTTTGACTCCATCGCTATAAACATTCATATATTTCTCCTTGACAACCTCACCATTGCATCTTTTGTTGTTTGTGATACTGATACTGTTGATACTATTTGATTAAATAAACATTCCAGCTTTTGGTCTGGAAGATACGTTTTCATTATAACGGCAGTTTTTATGTCTTAAGAAAGAAATAAAAAACATAGATGCTCAAATGCTACTACTTTCTCTTTTGCTTCCAATACATCACCTCCTACAACAAACTTTTGTTAATGCACTATTTAAGCTACTGCTTCTGCTTTTGCAGCAACCACAATCACTTTCACCTCAATTACTAATGCTGCTGCAACTGCAACTGCTATTACATACACAACAAAAATACTTCTTTTCTCATGCAAGTATTTCTCCAACATAAATCTTTTTGAGAAAATGTTCTGCAACAATTTTCTTTAATATTCAATATAGCATAAGGATACAAACATGCAAACACATTATGATAATGTAATGAGACAGATAAAGTTTGGTGTAGCTAAAAAAATTAGTCTCATGCCATTACAGCATCCATTACATATGGTGCAGTCTGCTATAAGTTGCATTTGTAATTCACCCTAGTATGGATGTGTGTTTTTGCATGCAGCTGTAAGATTATAATGGGTTTCAGATAGAAAATATTGGAATAAAATATCTTCAAACAATTCATTATGGGGCTTTTTTGTAAGAAAGTTTTGGTGCACTGAATCTGAAGTTCAATTTTTGTTCCCTCCAAATGAAATTCAGAAAAATCTTAAAGCTACATACTATATCACAAAATTCAGCAATTAAAAAAATAAAAGACAACCAAATACTTTAAACAAGAAAACCTTTACAGCTTTTCATTTAATGAAGTTATTCTCTTTTGATATCACACTCATTAAGTTAAGTCGTACGATGTCTTTTGTAAATCCATGCAAAGCAAGCAAAGTACTATAATCAGGTTTTATAAAATGAATAAGAAGCTTATTCAAGAGAATTGAAAGAAGCTCGTTTAACTGTGGGTGAAGAGGTATTTCTTCAAGATACTGATTTAAAATTAAAAACTAAATACATTATAAAAGATCTGGGAAAACACCTTCTCAAGTAAGAAGATCAGTGCAGGACAAAGAGTACAAGTGCTTTTGATGTAGGTGAGTGGAATGTGTATGGCAAAACAAAGCATGTTTCATTTCCCTATGAATTAAATAAAATTTGTTGAGTTTATAGAGCTTGCAAAATACATGCATTTCGGATACATTTATGAATCAATATGTGTTACTTTTCAGTACTTCATGCATTATACTCACAAGATTTGATGTGTAAAACCATGGTATCTGTTTATTCACAAAATGTTACGCATAGGTTTATGTGAAGCTAATGGCCACTATGGAACAATGTCTTTTCGGAAAATTTGCATTCAGAAAAGGATGAATATTAAAAAGGTTTACATTTTCATATTTTTTTGATGCACAACTGAATACCGCCTAAAACTTTAACTTGATGTAAAAAAAAAAATAAATAATCGGAGCATTGCTTTGAAACTAAGCAAAATAAACGTTCAATTCCATTGCCCTTTCATAATTGCGTTATATGAGCGGAATACAGAACCTTATTTGTTCTGAAATGGATGTTGAAATTTGATGTTTGAGAATGTATGCCTTGATTTCAAGTTTTCTCCTTACATACTTATAATCATTGCTCATCTTTGATTTTGTAATATGATTTTGAAACTATTGTCAAAAGAAAGAGATATAAATCTCATTTGGACATCTAAGAAAATAAGGCATCAAAGGAGACAAAATAAAAGGCAGCAGGTATCATGGCCAGCTATAACTTGTGCTCTCACCTCATCCCATATTTCACTGTAACCTGCTAAACACTTCCACCCCCATTCCTACCCCTATTTTTCATTAACCCAGCAAATAATACAGACAAGCAAAACTTTAAAAAAAAAAGCGTATAAAGCAGTAGAAAGACAAAATAAAGAAACGTATTAATAGGAGTGGGTACTTTAAGTTTGCAATAAAGTTGTTTTTTATTTTTAATCATGACTTGAAGAGGATCATTTTGTTCTGAAAATTACCTTTGTAGTAAGAGATAAAATGACTGGAAGGGAATGTTTATTTACCATAATAAAGACTAAAAAAATAAGCAAAACTATCCTTTTTAATTCAGTTTTATAAAGCTAGAATTTAGGGAAAACATTTCTTAATGCACTAAAGCCTTTCATACATTATGAAATTTAATCTTCTTGGCTGCTATACTTGTCTTCATTTATGGATCCATTCTACATTTAGCCTTGGTATTTTCTTTTATTTCTGAGGATTTGGACTATAAGAGACTGATGAATTATTGGCTATATTAACAATTGCTCAGGAAAGTCAGCAGTCAATTGATTGATTCTTTGGAGGGCTTAACTAAAACATCAAATAAGGTAGATTCAGAGAAAAATGAGACAGTCTCCACACAGTGAAGAATATCTGCATGTATAACCAATGAGCAACAAATGCTATTATATCAATCAAAGAAACAACAAATGTCCAATGATGAATAAGTACCATTGCTATTTTTGTCTTAGCACATTACCTCAATGTTTGGGTGCAGATGACATCCCTCTGGCACCTCTAGGAAATGCTGGTTAACTCCCTCTAGTGCCTGAATCAGAGTGTTCAGGCGAACATTGGGATTGAAAAATGCTGCTGGAGCTCGGTATTTCACTACAAAGCATAAAAAAACAAAGGAACATTACACAATGGATATGTTCAGATTTGCTAACATACAAGAATGCTTTAATAGTCCTGCAGCTGGTCTCCACATATTCATTCCTACTAACTGAAAGTATAAAAAAATTACTTGTACTTATAAATCATATAGATCTATTCTTACTTCAAAAAAAAACATTTAAAGAAAAATTGAGTAATAAGCCTTTTAATTTTAAAAGACACCATAGTTTTAAGGGTTTTATAGAGCTATGAAAATTTTTCTCTCTGCAAAACTGTCTAAAATCAAGATTTTTGAGAAATACATAGCCATCAAGATTAAACAATTTACTAATAAATATAATTATAACAGTAACTTACATCTGGCAACCTCAAAGTCTTTCTTGACAGCATTTGGAGAACACCAGTAGTCGACCATGGCGCAAAGACTTTGTTGGTCATAAGGATCAGTGATATACGTTCCATACACAATCTGGTTAGGATACATGATTTCCATGATTTCTTACTAAATACTTAATATTTCAATTATTTTTTTAAGTAAACATTCTCCTGCACAGCAAGACAATCACTCAATGCATAAAAACAGTAAAAGCAATAGGAACATAAGCTTATAAATAAGAAAGCATAACAAAACAAATAAAAAAATGTAAAAACAATCCATATCTTAGTTTGCGAGATAATTATTACAAAACAGATTAAAACCATTTGTTAATGACACTTGTAAACACATGATTCTATTACCATATAAGGAGTCCGTGGAAAACAAATTCTGCATAAAATATCACTGGAGTATAAATTTAAGAACACATTGAATTAATTTCAACAGACTCAATAATGACTTGATAAAATATCCTTTAAAATGATACTAACATTTATTTTTTTTTAATGAATGCTTCAGACAAGAAATTCACATAAGTCTTATTCAATTGGATGAATCAAATTTATCATTTTCTTTTCCAAAGGAGTTCTATGTTTTTTTCAATTACTTTGAGTTTTCAGAGTTTTCACTCTTTACTTATTTTTAGTCATATCGTCAGTGCCATCACCTTAAGTGACAGTGGATTTTCTTAGATATAATTCTGCTTTGTACAAGTTAAGTCTTTTAGTTTGCAAATGTCATAAGACTAATGCGGGATGAAGAAATACTTGAACACAATCAGAATTATGTTGTCTGATCTCTATTGTAGAGATATTAAAGAGTACATTAATGTCAACAAATATTTACCTCAGAAATAATATACCGAACACCAGTCCAAGATGTTGTGCGAGGCACCATAGTTCCATCTGCTGCCATCACAAACATCGGGTCTCTGAACTCACCCACAATAAGGGAAACTGCCTCCTGAGGATCAAATAGATGAAAGAAATGCATGACAATTAAAAAGAAGTAACAAGTTGAGATCATTTGCAAGATTTGAAAGCTTAGCCTCTCCTTGGAAATAAATGTTATTCACAAGTAACTTAAATTGTTTGAGAAACCATTATTAATACTTCTGACCAGAATCTTCTTTATCATACTTTTACCTTAAAAACTGTTGTACATCTTAAACACTTAATTACAAAATATAAGTTATTTATGTGACTGTAAATTAAAACAAATATCTTGGTCGTGACATTTTCTATGGTGTATAATTATGTATTGCCTTAAAATCTCAATAACAATCTAATTAAAGCCTGAATTTTTTTTTATTTTTTTTTTGTGCCAGAATATGCATTTGAGTGACTTTGTTTCCAATAATGATACTTTTTACAAGTTTACTGATTCATCTAAATGCTGAGTCCCAACTTGATTATTTCTCAATCTATCATTTTATTTCAATTTCATGGCATTTTCAAGCAGCATATTCTAAACATCATAAAACAGAATTGTTTGATGCCTTTTCCTGAAGTGTTTTTTCTCACAAATTTAAGAAGAATCCATAAAAGAATAAGAGATAATGGTAATGAACGGATCAGGAAAGAATTAACAAGAAGTCAGCAAACTTATTTGTGATCATCAAACCATAAAAATTAAAGCTTCTTCCAGCAAAACTATGATTTTAGCATTGAAGGGAAAATTAAACAGTCACCTGCAGCTCTCTGAAGCCAACAGCCTGGAACTCATAGGGACAGTTCCATCCACCAGTGTTAAACCTGGCCCTCAGGTGCACCGCTGCATGCAGGTAGCACAAGTTATGCAGCATAGCAGGCCACTCGGGGCGGTTGGACTGTTTGAGAACATCAGGCTCCATCCAGGACATATTTCTCACTAGGCTGTCCTTCATTATCTGATGAAAAGCAAAGGGTTGAGGGGTTGGTTGGAGCAATTATTTAAGTGCTGGTGAGAGAAGTTATTATATTCATGATAGAGATTGAAAGTTTCCCTTTAAATAGAGAGAGAGAGAGAAAGATAGACACACACACATACACACAGAGACAGACAGAGAGACAAATAGACAGATAGACAGTTAAAGAGAGAGAAGACATGAGCTCAAAAACAAAGACAAAGAAAGGCTCTTTGTCTGCATAAAAATTAGAGGTTGTAAAATTTATTGAGAACGAGTAGTTGTTGGTTTTTTTTTTTTTTAAAAACAAATGCCTCAATGTAAAATAATTATTCTTTAATCTTGACATTGGAAATATCGAATAGATGTGCTTAATTTTTGCAATCAAAGTTTAAGCGTTAATACTTACCTTTGGTGAGTCTACAAAGACTCTGAGTGAGTTCTGCAGGAGTCTAATGGGAACTGATGTTGCTCCAACATGGTAAGATACCCAAAGACGAAAGTTTGAGTCACATTGCAATGACCCCTCAGCAAGGATTGACTCTAGAGAATTCAGGAGGTGTGGGCAGTTATGGGCATTGTGCAGCAAAATCCATGTGCCCTGGGAAGGTTTGATCATATAAAAATTTATATAATGCAATGCTCTCACAACGTCGCACCAAATCAATTTTTTTTCCTCCTAAAACATTTAAATATGTTCTTAAAGTTTGTCGTATTATAACTTTCCAATCTTTCTAATTAATTAAAAAAAACTTTTAAAAATAATAAAAACATGATCTATTATATAATTATCAGTAGGCTATATACTATTAATCAAACAATTCTAACCCTTGACAAAGATTTGCAGTGTATGTTATTTTTTTTTTATATTTTCCTATTTGGCTTTTGAGAGCTATGACTTAATTTTTTTAGCTTAACTAAGAATAAGTATTCAAAAGCTTTTGTTTGATGTCAAGGTATTAAGCTTTCAAACAGATTGTTAGGAAAGTTTCTGTGAGTGAGTATGTATTTTTTTCAATTTAAGTGCTGCACTTTGGTTGGGTATGAATAGTCTTTGATGGGGTTGATCTTTCTTTATGGTCTTGAGGCATTGTTGATTTAACAATAATATGTACTGCACTCACTGTGCATCTTAAGCCACAACAGCTTTTACTTATGTAAAGTTTGTAAAATTTTGAGCTTACTAAGACTTGAAACTTTCTTGGTAACAGGCATCTAAATTGGAACTTTAGAGCACAAAGCAGACAACTTATATGAGGACAGGTTTCCTCATTTTTTACAAGGTTTGCCTTTGCCATAAGACTATATTGTAGTTAATATTTTGCAGATTAATTTGGTCATCTAAGAACTGATTGAAGTTTCATTTGTATCCATTTTGAATTAACAATAACTACTATCCCCATAGAACATCTTCAAATTTTGCATAAGGCAGTATAAAAAGTTCCATTTTAAAGTTGTAGTGATTTTGGCACTTACATCTGTCATAGCTCTGAGGATTTGTTTACGAACAGCCTTCTCATCTGAGAGCGTGTTATCTGTAAGAAGAACTGTCTGCTGTCGTGTTTGCTTCTTGTTGGCAAAGTCTTGGAACAACCGCATTGTTTGCTCTGACTCAGTACGGAACAGGAGCATGATTGGAAGACATGGCATGCTTGAGCGCAAAACTGATGGGAAGTCCAATCCAACATCTGAATTGTATCTGCAAAAAAAAAATTATCACATTTCAACTCACAAATGAATTGCCACTCATGTGATCATGCTGAAACGAAATTTTCATATCTTTAACAATAGACTTCCGATATTCAAATAGTTATTCTGTTATATTTTTTTTCTACACATTACATTTTTAAAAAAATTCGGTGTATCAAATCTCATTAAAATGTACAATGACATGTACCTGAGTCTACTACTCTGGAGCTAGAAGTATGGAGAAACAATAGTCTCCTACACACACTTTTGTTTTGCTTTCCATTTATCCAAGAATGTTTGGTAGATAATTCTATTTGTCGAATATTAGAGCCCACTAGGCCCAGACTTAGCCTTATCTAAAAAGTATGTACTAGCACTTAGTTTTAATGCCCTTGTGAGATAGGGTTAGTAAAAAATAAATCAAATCACAAACACTATTCATGATGAGTTCAACTGTTCCAAGAACTATTAATTGCAGTTTAAACTTCTTTTTCATTAGATACTGTATATATATATATATATATATATATATATATATATATATCAAACTCTTTCAACTAATGAAGCCTTTATATTTATTTCTAATGACTGAAACAGTCTTGCTTACTTTTTGCCAAGGACATTATTGATGAAGCAGGAGCTAGCATGCAGGAGACGATCACTACGAACGGCTCTTACAATACACAGACGCTGCATAGCTTTGAAAGTGTCGTCCATCTTGTCAGGTAGAGGCACATTCTCTGGAAGCTCACTCTCACAAAGATTCCTCCACTGAGTCTCTCGACCATCCCTTGGCATCCGGTCAAACATATCATGGAACCATTCGAAGTGGGAGGCTAGGACCTGAAAGTATAACATGCCTCAATTTAACATATTCAAAAAATTTGGCACATTTAATTCATATTTAAAAGCCAGATTACTGGTAATGCACATATATCCTGGCTATGTTTATCAAAGGGTAAAGAATTTAAAGTATGCACATCCTGAAAAATAGAATGTTTTTGAAAGATTTTGTCAAGGAAATTACAAAATGAGCTGAGTTTGAGAGATGACTTATCTGTTGATGCAAGACTAAGAGGGGCAATGCCAGGTGACAGAAAATATGGTTATAGAATGGAAGTTTTATACCCATAAATATTAGTATATGGTTTTTAATTTACAAAGTTATAGGTTTGTAATCACATGTTTTTTAATGAGTAATTCATTAAATATTTCTTGCATCAATACAAAAAGTATGAACTTGAAATCTATTTAAGAAAAATGAACGCTGTTTTACAATAAAAAATGTACAAATTATCATATAAAAATAGCAAGATGAACTCATATATTATATATATATATAAGACTGATTTAAGCACTAAAATAATATTGAAATTCTGATGAAATCAAATTAAATGTCTTATATATGAAGTAAATATGTGTTAAATTACCAGTCTAAAATCTCAGAATTCAGGATTTCTATTAGCGTGGAAAGGTATATCTTTGGAATACTATAGGCCTACAACCTCTGCGACTGGTGAGGTCAAAGATATTGTGTTCGATAGTTGTTGAGTTGACAAAAACATTTGCACGGCAGTTAATTATGTTTTTGAGGCAGTAATAGCTCTAATGTAATACAATGCACATTTGATAATTATTGGAATTTTTGAGAACATTCAAATAAATAGCTAGATAACAAATCTAACTTTGAGTAATATGATTAATTAATGGTGTATATGATGAAACCAAAGACGCACTTGTAGATTGTGAAACTGGTCATCAGTCATCCAATCAAAAGGTTTTTTGGATTGCATGATTTGTGGGTCAGGAGTTGAGTTGGATGAGATGGCAGACATGACAACAGAGCTGAAGTTAGGAGAGATCACAAACTCTCTCTCCCCAGGTCCAACATGGCCTTGAGAATCTTCCACCTAATATGAAAAAGTCAAATTGCTCTTATGACAAAAAACTGAAGACAAAGAGTTCATATTAAGAATGCAAAGAAAAGACATCTTTACACATAGAATTCAAATTTACAATAATATGGCAATAAAGTCTCCTTTTTTTGCAAGAGATATAATTGATGCAAAAGTTTCTTAAATTAGACATATTCCATTTCTTGGAACATCTGCAATTTTAAATGAAGTATTTATCTCCAACTACAAAACATGAACTACCTCCATTGCAAGGAAAAGAGCATAGATAAAGCGATCTCTTTCAAGCAGACCACGAGCTGTGGTAGAAAAGGCTCCATAAGTCAATCGATCAATAACTGCCTTGATAGAGGATCTGTACAGTAGAGAAAAATTAAAAGAGTGAACTGGCCTTTTCATAAATCAATGATATATTTCATAGTGAAAAAAAAAATGAGAAATTTTGGATCAATCTCTCTTAAAGACTAGATTAAATAATACATAATTTTCTTCATTTTCATCCCTTTCCTGAGTTTAGTATTTCAGTTAAGATAATGCTACAAAAATTGCTCTGAATTCTTTCCTTTTATGTGAATGTTTGTCTAAATATCTCAAAACGTTTCATGTCTTTAATAGTCTTATTTCTCTCATAAAATATCTATTTCAAAATGAAGAGAAATTTAAGGCTAAAAAAAATCAAAATATGGAAGAAATAAAGCCAAACATTTCCAAACCTCTCAGAATGAGCAACAGCAGCTTTAAACATATCCATGAACTGCTTGAAAGAGCTTTGATAAAGGGTGTTTAAATCTCGCATGTACTGGGCTGTATCAAAACACACTGCTGCCCTCTGAGCAATAATACGGAACCCTTCCCTGGCTTTCAAGATGGAATCTTCACTGGCTTGGACACGTGCTTGGCTAATGTTGATATGGAAGAAAAAAGAACATAAAGTGTGACACACGGAGTGTGCAGATGAGTAATAAACATAGACTGAAAAATTTTTTCAGTTCAACTTAAATTTTACTGGCAGCTCTCTCTTTCTCTCTCTTTCTAACTTGTTAAATCCACATGCATCTCATTTTGTCTATTTTTTCCTGCCCCTGAATCATACATGTTCTCCCATCAATCTGTTTTTCTTTCTCTCTGTCTGTCTATCACTCTCTCATTTTCTTTCTCTTTTTCTCATCTGATGTTTCTCTCTCTCTCTCTCTCTCTCTCTCTCTCTCTCTCTCTCTCTCTCTCTCTCTCTCTCTCTCTCTCTCTCTCTCTCTCTCTCTCTCTCTCTCACCCCCTATGTATACTAGTCTCACCTCTCCAAGGTCTCATCATAATGTTTCTTTAACTCAGCTAAACGTTTTGTAGCCTGGAGGTCATTCATAAGGCGTACATCGCTGGAGAGCTGGTCCTTCATCTGCTGCTCCAGACGATCAAGTGTGGTCAGGTTCTCTTGTTTTTCCTGGGAGAAAGGAGGTCAGATTACAAGAATGAGTTCTCAGGGTCGGGAATGTCTCCATAAAATATTTGTCTGATGTCGTTTAATTGCAAATATTAATATAAAAAATGTTCTTAATTTCAGATATTTTATTTGAATTTATCAAATCTATTTTATTGTATATTAAATTCCAACCTAAATGAAAAATGCCACAATTAAAAATATAATTCTACAGAAGCGTGTTTTAAGTAATGATCTCTAAGTTATCTTTAGAGAAAAGAGAGATAAAGTAAATAAATATACACATCTGAACTGTCCTTTTTTTGTAAAAGAGAAGTGAAATATGCAGTAACTGAGATTTATAAATGTCAAATTCATTTCAAAATAATCAAATTTAAAACATTCACATTTTGGAGTGAATCAAGTTACTGTAACTTTTGTCTGTTGTCACTAGAAGAGTTCAACGAGAACATGTAGGTAGTTGTAGAGTAATGTCATACATTGAACAGTTTGTAAAAGGATAAGTCAATTTGATTATGAGAATTCTCATACCTTTATATTAGCAGCAGTGGTTAAATGACCTTTTAGCTCACTGTCTTATATGCCATGGCAGAATGGTTCCAAAAAAAGAAAAAATGTAAAATGCAACTGGAATGATGATGAGTCACCTGTCTAAGAGCTCTCTGCTCATTGTCAAGGCGGGACTTCTCCTGAGCCATAAATGTGTCCAGGAGCTCCTCCTCCACACACTGCCTGCATTGCTGATAATAGGTCACAGCTGTGTATGCTGCCAGCTGAAGGGGCACATGGTGCGGCTCACTTGTACAGTGCAAGAACAGTCTAAACCTTGGATCACATTCTACTTCATGATCTGAAACCTGAGAGAAGAGGGGAAATAGAAGAGGTGCCATGGAAGCTTTCAAAGTAATATATATTGCTTTTAATCTGAGGTGTATTGTGGTACTTATATTTCATTGCAAATAAGTCGAAAAATCTGTTCTGAAATGTGGTGACAGGAAAAAAAAATTCTTTTTTTCACAAGTTATGCTGGAAACAGGTAAGAACTAAAAAAAGGGGGTGAGGGGAATGCATATACATCATTCATTGCCAGGCTGCGCAGAGTTTGCTCTTATATTATTTGGATAAAAAGGTTCTTTGTCACTCAGACTAGATTAAATAGCATAAAAGGCATTAAAATTTAATGCATTTAATCGCTGTCAAATTAATGATCTTGTCCTGCATAAATTAAATTCTAATTCAATGCTATCAAATATTTATAGTCTTCCCAGTAAACTGCTGCTCTGCTGATTGTAATAATTAATGTATTAAGTAACCAAAGGGATTTACTCAGTATGAAATGTTTAGTGGGAAGGATCAACAGACAATATGAATTGTACTGGTTCTTTTCTGCTAAATTCTTATGTTGCCAAGGAATTATATTGAGGTCTACAGAGGTCTACTTACAATGACTTTAAATCTGGTTTTGCCATTGATGAAGTTAACGCAATTCTGGATTGTGTCGGTAAATCTCTTGTCCTTCATAAGAGCTTCCAAATCACAGTCGGTCACCAAGAGAGGTGAACCATCAGACAGGCAGTTCTCTAGTTGAGACCGGATTTCCTTAGGATAAAACAGGCAGAAAAGAATTATTTGGATTCCAGGCTGGTGTGAATTTTTTCGGCACTGCTATTGTTAACATTTTGGATATCATTACTTAGTTAAAGGGGCATTAACTTCTTTGTCAAGAAAAAGGAATAATGAGGTAGCAGGCAAAAGAATCTCTTTCAATCAAGCCTTAACAAAAACAAAGTAAAGATAGAAAGAATCATGACTCAAACCAAATTATTGATCATTGCAGCTTTACCTCCCTTTGTCTCTAAGGCCTCTTTAAATCTTAGCGGTTTGTGATCTCTCCTACTCTCTCTCTCTCTCTCTCTCTCTCTCTCTCTCTCTCTCTCTCTCTCTCTCTCTCTCTCTCTCTCTCTCTCTCTCTCTCTCTCTCTCTCTCTCTCTCTCTCTCTCTCTCTCTCTCTCTCTCCCCCTCTCTCTCTCTCTTTCTCCCCACCTTTGCCAAATTCACCTCTCCCACGGCTTGTCATCTCTCTCACTCACTGCTTGATCATTTAAAACACAACAAGAAAACATCCACTTACATGGTATTTGACCTCCACAATGTCCTTGCCAGCATACAGCTGCTGCAGCCACTCAATAACCCTAGAGGTTGGGTCACACACTAAGGGCCATGCAGTCCTGCTAGCCTCCTGCATGAGGAAGCAGGCATTCTCCAGCATCAGGCGCGTGGTGGGTAAACCCAGGCGTTGTAGCCGGATCATGTCAAGCTGGGGATCAGAGCAGCATTCAGAGTGCATTAGCATTAGTAGTTGAAAGGGAAAATAATATAAAAACATGTGAGGGATGTAGAATTTCAGAGGGATATTTTTTTTGTTTTAATTTTTCATAGTGAAATGAATTTTATATTGAGCTATTCAGTTTATAGCTACTTCAGAACAACAGTTTAAGATGAAAAAAAAATAGAATTGTGAAATTTTTTTTACTAAATGGGCAGCAAACTTACATCACTTTGAACTGACTCATGGCTTCTTCACATTTTTTTTCAATAAAATTATAGAAAATAATGAAACAATTTGTTTTTCTTTATTAAATTTATCATGATACTGTATTATAGAACAATGTTATTCCTGTTTTCTTTGATATCCAAACGTATTTTGAGCTGATATGTTTTGAATTGAGACAATGAGTGAATGCAAGTCCTCAAATATGATTTTATATTTTCAAAAATGTGACAGATCAAAGGCTCTTGTACATACCGGTGTGTAAAGGAAATCAATTAGCTCAATGTTGCGGAACAGCATCAATTTGTGTAGGGGTAATCCATGATGCTCACACACTTGCATGAAAAACTCGCCCATACGCCGTCTGGTCAAACAAGTGAAAGGGGATAAGTAAAGATTGTTACATTCTAGATCACATAAAACAGTCAGCTTCTTTAAGTGCCATATGTATGTTGTGTAAGTCAGTCCAATGAGAAAGAGATAGATAAGGAAAGAAAGAAAGAAAAAGAGAGAGAACACAGGCAAAGAGACTGTGTGATAGACTGGTGCAGAGAATTACATGCAGCAAACCGTATGTGCATACAAAATAAATTCCATGTTGGAAGTAAAGAAACATATTTCAAATAAAAAATGTTTCTTTCCCTTGGTATTGCTATTTCAAATTTTCTCACCTCCATACACCATCAAGGTTTATCTTGCACTATTATATCGAAAATAGTTATGAGCCAAAAGTTTGATGCTCACCTTGTATCAATGTTGACAGCCCCACAGTAGGTAAGAGCTCCAGCTGCTGTGATACAGTTGGCAAGCAACAACTCATTGCAGTCATTGTCCTTGACATCCTGCCGCCATGCAACCTCCTGAGACTTGAGACTGTGAAATTGATGATCATAAAATCATTACCACCAATGATCATTAATTACTCAGATGTTTGATAAAACTTCAAAATACTTGTTTCAGACCTATTTTCAATGGTCATATTTCAAAATGTTAAAAAAGAATACAATATGACTTTTTCTAACTTCAATAAATGGACATAAGCCTCCCTTCAATATATATAAAGAGATATACAGGTAAAGCACATTTCATCTTTATTCTCCTTTCATTTGATTTGTCAAGTCTGTGACCAATTTTAATTAAAAAAATGTATCTACTACTATCCAGATCACAGAAAGCAAAATTACTTTGCTGCACATTTGTTCATCTTGTCTCACTTAAAAATACAGAATTGATTCAATTGTTTCAATGACCTGATATTTAAAGTCTGCTCTTAGTTTCAAACTTTCATGAGTTTATACCCTGATAAGATCTGGTCTTCAATAACCCATTTACATCCTCATCCACAAATAAAAAATCATGACTCAATTTAACATTCCTGTCATAGTCATAAAACTTCACTAGACAGTGCAGTCACCTGTCAACAATTTCGACCGCTGCTTTGAGCCTCTCATTCATAGATTTGAGCTCCATCTTGAGGCAGTGTTTTTCTACAACTGCCTGATCAAAGAGTGCCTGGAGCTTGTTCACCTGATCTTGCACTCTTGGCAGGTCAGCCTCACTGAGATCCTCTTCCTCTTCCTCCTCCTCAATGGCTTCCTTCTCAGGCTACAGTTGTTGTCAAAAGAGCAGCAAATACGAGAACATATTAAGGGAGTTTGATACATAGACTTGCAATGTTTTTTAATTGCTTTGTATAAATTTAGTAAAATAAGCTAAATAATTAATCATGGTAAAAGAACAATAGGATGCTGTTTGAAATCATAAGAAAGTTAGAAATAAAAACCATGGCATTTCTGGGGATAGTTTTATTTCTTGGTTGTTTTAGATATTCGTCAATGAAGCAAAAACTTGATGATGGATTCATAGGGACAGAGTAGAATGACGTAGAAAAGGAAACAGGTTTATCATACATCATGTGGTTTTAAAGCTCAATTCTGAGAAATCCCTGTTTCTACAAGGCTAATTGATAGCATTCATTTCATGATTATATTTATTTTGAAGAGATACATGCTTGAAAAAAAATAGCAAGGTGGGAAAAGATTTTCACAGACTACTTTGTGTCATTGACTCTATTTTTTTTATTTTTGCTGGATCTAAATTATGTGACACAAACAATGCAAAGCATTGGGTATCAGCTGTATGATATAAACAAAATTCTAGTGACTTCTAAGGTAAAGATACTAAACCAGATCTCTTAGATGTAATCATTGGGGCAGCAAATGTACAAATAGAGCAAAAAACACCCAGTGTAAGCTAGAAAGAAACTATTTCTTAAATCTTATGCATGTCAAAGAGATTAAAAAAACTGATCTCAAGAAAAGTATATTGGGGTCTTTAAAGGTAAACTCAGAGTTGCAATAAATTTTCAGTTATTCCTTGTTTTTCAAAAAGAAAATGAAGAACATATAATTATTTGTAAATTATGAAATAATAAGCATCTATAAGATAGCATGGGGTAACAGATTTCATCTAAATGCGAATTGAGGATGATGACCATCTCTTCTAAACAGATAATAGGAAAAAGCCACCAACTTTGCTTCTAAAACTAAATCAAAAACATCAAAGACAACATCAGCCATCATGAATGTAGCTGTGCTAGTGCAATATCTAAGACTATGTAGAAGAGCTTTATTGAAAAACTTGATTGAAGTCTTAACATCAACTATACACTTTGCATGTGTGTATAGTGAATGGTGGAAATCCTCAATGAAGATTTTATAAAATTTATGGAAAAACAGGGCACATATAGGGTTGGGCTCTATCAATATACAGTAGGGTTATAAATGTATTGTAGTTGAAACAAAAGTCACAAAACAAGGGTGGTTTTCCTTGATGGGGTCTTATGTCACTGTGTAAAAAAAAACATGGAGATCATTTAAACAATTAAATTATAAAGAAAAAGAAAGAAATAACCTGTTTTCACATTATTAATTCTGTAGCGGCTTATATTTTATGTAAAACAAATGGTTAAAATATCTTCGCAAACTTAAGATAATAACTTCTGAAAGTCTGCTAACAACTTTGTGAACAACAGAGAAAGACGCTAAATGAGGCAACAAAAAAGACAGCAGTGTTCCAGTATTTATTAATTACAATCGTGATAATGGGGGGGGAAAAATGAAGGAAATATCAGAAAACTCAACATAATTTGAATATCTTTGTAAGGGAGAGACGAATATAAATGTATCAATATTTAAAGGATTTACTAATTTATCTGAAACATTTTCTTTTATAAACTTTATAGATCTAATAATTTACAAGTTAATAAATTCAAAAGATGTTTTAAGGGTAGAAAACTAGATAATTTAATAACTTACAGAGATTTGATAGTATAGTGCTGCTTCAAAATCTCTCGAACTAAAAAGTTAAGATAAGCTGTATGCTGATAAATATTATTCTTTCATGCTTTATTTGGTGACATGAGACTCCTGCGAGTTGATTGCACAGGTAATAAATTTTATTAAAAGGAATGATACAACTGATCAATTCATTTCATCTATTGGGATAAAAATGAATTACCAGATATCCACACTGAATTCAACATGTCCAATATTATAAATTGATTAAATTGTTACAAAGAGCAACTATCAACATTGAAGCATCTTATATAGACATTAACTAGACAGTCACAAATCTAGCCAATGTAAAAGAGGGTTTTGAATAAAATGCCCCAAACAGTACTAACCTCACTTTGCATCTATTTATATAAAGCAACTGAATATTAAAGATACAAAAGGAAAATAACAGTGAGAAAACAAAACTGTGCTGCAGCTACACTTGAATCTTGAACAGACAAGCCCTTGTAGAAAAAAGCATTCCTTATATCTATTTATCTTTTTATCCTTTTATTTGCAACAATTTTTTTTTAAATTAAGAACCACAATAGAAACGAATTTTTTCTTACGAGAGCAAGTTTTTCATAAATTGTGTCAGTTCAAATCAAATCATTTGGCAATACTGTGATATACTTGATTCAGAAATAAAGAAATATTGGAGGTACCCTTTGATATGATGGTCTTTTGTTTTTATTTTCATAACATCTTGTAATTTCCTGACCGCTTTAAAGGGTAGAAATTTTAAGGAAAAGGTAAAGATGAGTTTGGGATCAGGAAGGTAAGAGGGTGGAGCACTAAACCTAAAACACAGACAATGAAAAGACCATTGGAAAAGTGCATCATGCAATGGGTGCAAGGGGCTTGAGTTCTAGTCTAAAATACCTTGGGTTTCGGAGTCGGATTTCGCTGTGTGAAAGGAAAGGGTTAAAAATATTACAAACTTATTTTTAAAGCTTGTATTGGCACCAAGTAAAGCTATTCATACTTGTGTAATTATTTTTCTTTTGGCTATTTTTACATGAGTTCAAGCCATGGACTACAAATAAATAAAGGTTAACTGCAAGTAATGAAAAGATTATGTACTTTTGCAATCTATACACCACTTTAAGAAAATTATGATCTAACAATCATTATCTTCTGCACAAAATTTGAAAAATAATTGTGGTTAGCATCATTTGGAAAAAGTTATCAATGATCATTTTAATACTCTCTATACTATTTTATTCAATGTTTTCTAAATTATTTTTAATATCAAATTAAAGCAGAAGAGATTAAATAGCAATGTAAAAAGAGAAAAAAAGAAAACATACAAAATGTACATGAAAATATTTATGTTTTAAGCGCTCCTAAACCTCCATAGATTAGCATTTATTATTTTTATTTTTTTTGTGAAGCTTTGTTTTATATTACTAAAGCAGTAGAATTGACTAAAGTGAGCTCTGTATTCGTTACATAAGCAAGTCAATTAATAGCTCCAAATGGTTACCTTCTCTGCTCGCAGTCGTGCCTTCAAACACGGGATGAAGATTGAAGGAAAAAATTTGCATTATAATAATTCACATCATCATGATGATTTAAAGAAAACAAACACAGTCATCATTATATACCAATTTTTTAATGGATCTAATTTACTGCATTCTTTAATCTTAATTGTTACTATACCTAAAGATTTGATTATGTGCCAATTAAAAAAACTTAAGACATAATAGTGCAAATGAGTATTTAAAAACTACAAAGATGTCTTAGAATAACTGAGTTAATAATTTTAACAAACTCAAACATGAACAGTGGTTAAACAAACCGTGTTGAGATTCATCAACGTGTTTAGTGAAAAAATGCACTTTGCTATATAAAATATAAAAATAAAAGTAACTGTTGACTTTCAATTCCTGGTCCTAAGGTCTTGTATTAAATTTCATAAGGTCTTGATTTACATACTAGGATGCTTGCTTTTCCTTAACCAAAGCTACATCCTCAGATAAAACAAAGTCAGTTATGAAAAAAGACCAATATGCACCTTGTGATTAGAATGAGATGTGTTAATAAAAGTCACATAATTGATATGAAATACTGTAGAGTTTAAACACTTTACATTAAAAAAAGTCAGATTTTGATTACTCCCTCATATTGAGAGCACTTTCCTTAAGTTGAATTAGTTGAAAGAATGTTCAGTAGTTAAAATCATCTGAAGTTTTAAATGAAGTGCAATTTCAAAAACAAAATAAGTCATTAACTTATTCTTACAGTGTTTAATATCTGTGGGGTGCTGTAAATATCTTTAAATACTGACAATTCAAAAAATCAAGAGTGCAATGAATGTAAATCTTCAGCAAAAAAGCAAAAAGAAACGTAACGTCACAGCATTCCAAAATGTTCAATATGATTGCTTTGAAAAAAACTTGCAAAAAATGTGTTACTCACTTTGATGTGTAATAATAGAAATTATGTTCTTGAGATCATCAGATACAAATATTAGAGACAAACATCATGACTTGAAACCTCAAGAGTTAGACTCCACGAATCATGACTATGACAGCGAGGTGAAACCAGAAAACAGAAGCAGTGATACTAACCTCCTCCTCTTGTTGTTTTTGTAGGCGTTCATTCTCTTCAATTTCTCTCTCCAACTCATGCAGCCTCTCCAATGCTGCCTTTAGTGGACCACACAAACGTGTGTACTCAACAATAGCTATTGTATAGTGGACAAGGGTAGCAGATGCTTCACTGGCATACTTAGCACCAGCAATGGTCAGTCCTGCCCTGCCACCAGGTGATGGAGATCTCTGTTTCACAGCCAGGAAGTGCTTGTCTAAATTGAACAATGAATTATGGGAATGAAGGAAATCAATGTAATACACATTTTAGGAGAGGTTAGAAATTAGTGTACTAAAATAGAGATTATTTTAAAAACTTTTGCATTTACCTAATTGTAAAAACCCAAATATCATAGGCTTATTTTCTTCGTTTAATTTGTTTTGTCTTTGTATAAGAAACTTTAAGTGAAAATGTATCCAGTAAATGTGATATTTTCCTCCTGTGATTCTTGTCATGAAAAGACACTGTCAGCCTAAAGAATATAGGCTTTTTAATTTGCATACAACCCAAGATATAAGAGTTTATACATGTATTTGTACTCTTAATATCTGGTAATCTTTCTATACAAATCAGCTAAATTTACAGGATAAGATTAACTGATATAACATAGCAAGACATGAATTTATTATTTTACATTATACACAAGTAATCCTAAAATTTTTGAGGTATTCAATAATTCCATACTAACCTTGAGCATTTTCCAGCAGGCTTCCCTCCCCTGTCACACCAAGTTGTCCATCCTTGCTACAGGCAAGGTAACTTTCCACGGCTTAGGGATGGGATAAGTAATTTATTTATCAACATTATAATTTTAATGTAATACTTCATGGGTGTCTTTAGATTTATCTTTGAGCAGAACTTGTTTATCAGCCTAGAAATTATAAATATTCATAGTCACATACAAAAATATAAAAAAAAACAAAGTTCTTGAACTAAATTGAAATAAGCATAAAAAAATTAATTTATGAATTAATTTGAAAGAAAGGTTTCGCCTACACAGATTCCATCATAGTTTGTTTGTTTTTTTTTTAATCTGGGAGAAAATCATCAACCAGATGTGGATTTTATTACATGCTTAAGCTAACTATTCATCTTTTTCAGTTCATAAGTTCCCATTGAACAGCACTGTACCTGCTAAGACATCACTGGGCAGACCATCCTCCCAGGATACATTGTGCAGCATGTCCACAAACTTGATGGAATCAGTCATTGTCTGCTGCATGCTCTTCCACTGAGCGCGGTCAAACTTGTCACCAGCCTCCTTTGATTTAGCTGAATACATAACTATACATGTTTGAATATATTTAAAAGGTTACTTAAAAGAAGTCTTTGCCTCAAAAAAATGTTAACTTTAATAACGATTCATCATTTTAATTAGTTGTAGATTTTACCTTTGATTAACAGTAATTTGGGCTATGAAGCGCTTCATAAGTAGTAAAGAAAAATAAATCAATAAAACTTGAATCTTATTCTTAGTAAGTAACTGCTTGCAGCTGAATTCGCCTGTTTAATCTCATAATTCGCTGCATTGGTTGAAGTCAAGTATCCTATGATATGTGCAGCTTTTATTACAAAATTTTCAGTATTTAATCTTGTTTTTTTAATAGTAGTGAGCTTAAATCGATTAATTTGTCTAATTTTATTTTGAGTGGACTTGAGAGAATCATCTCAGTCAAAAGAGGGATATACTTTTATAATATAGCAGTAGATAATAAAAATGTAAAAAAGGAATGGGAGTTAGGGAGATGGCAAGGAAAGAAAGAGGGGCAGAGATAGAGATAGAAAGACAAATAGAGATAGGCAGATTACATACAGGAACCTAATAATTAAGCTACAAAAACTAGTAGTGCCCTCAAAAATGAGGGACGAGAATAAGGAAATTGATATAATTCTCTCTCCTCCATTAAAAAAAATAATTGTCTGGCCAAGGTTTATTATCGAGTCAGTTTAGATCTTAAAAGATTCAGTGGAAATCCTTCATTTATCTTTTTCATTGTTAATTTCAAGAAGAACTATACATATAATATATGTATACAGCTTAAGCAGAGGCTTGGACAGATGGGTGTCTTGTGAGGAATTGAATAAGAAATCCAACATGGCCATGGAAAACACGTAAAATATGAGGTGACAAATAGTGCATGTGAGATGCATATAGTACATAATACAGACACTGTGGACTTTGCTATTTATGCCTCCTAAATTAAAAGTTGGTTGAATTTGCAACGACAAATTAACTTTAAGACATTCAGATAAATCTTATATTTTCTATGTAGTTCTTTTGAACAAAGAAAGGGGAAATCACATGCTTGATTGATTTTCTTGTAATGTCTGTTGGTTGAAAATTTAACAAGTACTGAGAATACTCTGCAACTATTGCACATTTAAACAAAACTGACATGACAATTAGCAACAATTAGGCTTTTAAGTAGATAGCACTTGGTCCTTTGTCTATCAGCTTAAAAGAAAAATACTTTGGGTTTATTTACTTTAAAAAATCATAGCAATGTTTAGTAAAGCTCAACAGAGACAGTCATAGCAAACTTTTACAGCCAAATGACACCAAAGAATGGAACGAAAGCTATCAGAAATCCTATTAAAAAACAAATTAGGATATTTACATTTTCATAAAGCAAAAAATCGCAAATTAATAAAAACTCTTTTGATTGTTGAGCTCAGATAGCCAAGGCCACTACATATCATTTGCTATATAAATAATAGAAAGATCATAAATACTAAAGAAAGAACAATTCATCTAGTGTTTACACCTATATGCTACTTATGCGTAAATAAGTCAAAAGAGAAAGTAGCTAAGAATATGCAAGCTAACATCTAATGAATCTATGCCCTTCCATGAAAACTGCATAGTAGAATAATTTCAATCTCAGCTCAACAAAATTTCAATCATAGGGTGTTCAACAATCAGACCAATCAAACAACTAAAGGATCAGTGTGTAGTGATAGTTCAAGTGCAATTCTCTTAAATTATCATAGATATTAATACTTAAAAGTCTACCTGATCGTCTTCCTTCAGCTGAAAAAATTAGTAGAATCGTTTTTGCTGAACATGAACAGCAACTAAGTTATGCTTTCCATTTCTTGGACATCGTGACTATATTCTCATTTTAAGTTTGATCTCAACCAACTGATCATTTACATGGCTCAACCAATATTTAAGAAATAATTCCTTATTAATAAGGTATCATTGCAGATGACGTTTTAACAAAATTCCCTAAGTCCTCAAGAAATATGTAACAGGTTCCTTTGTTAATTCTTAATGATAAACTGTTTGTACTCACAGAAACTTGTTAAGTAGTTGCCAAGGTCTAGTTAGTTTATTTCTTTCAAATCACACATATATGGTAAATTATTAATTGAAACAAGAACGCTTGTAAATTGTGAGAAAATGCATTATTACTGCTATAACTGGTAAAAAAAATGAAATGAATGTTTGGTTGTAAGTAGAATATCTAATCCTATAATAAAATGATTGGAAACCTTTGAAGTATTAAACAAAATTTCCTTAATTATCGAGGTATGTCATTATGATTTAAATTTGTACACTTCTAATGTGAAATTAATGATAAAACCAGGTAGATAAACAGGATAACTGACTCATTGCCAAATAACAAGATGAATCACAGTTCAATATAACTACACAATGTTGAGGTAACTGCACCTAACTCACCTTTCTTAGCAGCCAGCTTTTGGCTGCCAGAGCTTGAAGACATTCTGGAGGAAAGATCTTCCTTGTTACCCACAGCCCCATCTCGAACCTCAGCAATACGTTGAGAGGGCAAGCGCTTGCCGATGAGCACCATGACCATCTCAATGACTTGTCCTACTAGCAGAGGAGGGTTGGTGAATGCTCGAACATGCTCAATTACGCTGCGATCAACCTTGCTCCGCCAGTGCATCACCTATAGAGTACAGAATTAATGTGAACAAGGTGATCAAAGCAGACCAGCAAAGATACGTGGTAAAAAAAAGATAACCTGAAACCTCAGAGGGTAAGTAATGTTCATCAGGATGGGTTATTTTTTATTGAAAATCTTAGAATATTCTACAAAGGTCAAAGGAATAAAGACCTGGCAATAAGACGTCAATATGAAGAGAAAATATTCTTTGAGCATGTCCAGACATCTTATCTCACCTGTTCTCTTGCATAAGCCAGCTTCTGGCGACATTCGTCCAACTTTATTTGGGCCAGCTCTAGCTCCTCCTTAGCTTGAACTTGCCTGGTCTTCAGATTTGCTTCACGCATACGGTCAAACTCCACATCATACTCATCATAGTCCTCTGGGAATTAAAAAGTCGCAACATAAATATACGCAAAAAATCTGTTTTCTGTGTCTAGTTGTGAAATATAAATAAGATTAATTCCTTATAATATCTGCCAATATTTTTGGCAATCTATTCAAACAACAATAGCAGACCAAATTACTTGATTTCAACGTGAAGCTTATTTGCTCTATAAATATTGATTATGTCAAGACACTGCTGTCATCGGACCTATGAAGCTTAGCTTGTGTGAAAACAGAGAAAAAATATAAAACTATGTATTGTTGTTTAAATCATAATGCCAATGTCATAAGTCAACACAATAACCAAGTCATTAACCCTACTCCGACTCAGTGCCCACATAGAGGTTTTGCCATGAGGGTAATCTAGCTTCTGTGATGAGCATAAATGTGGGCAAAGAGGCTCCGAGTCAGGTACTGAAGCCCCCATAAAATTAGGGATTCACAGGTGAGCTTATCTGAAATGTCATTTTCTTCTAAACGAGACATCTAAGTTACTGGGCAAATTTTGTTTCCTTTCTAATAGTATCAACCAATGAAAAGGTGACAGTTTCTCCAGAGCCAATAAGGTGTGAAGAAGAAATTGCAATTAGGCGTGTCTGCCGGTACCATGTTACAAGATGGGTACTTGAGGTTTCTGAGACATGGGAAACCTGTTTCTTTCACATGTGGTTCTTACAACAACATAAAAGCAAATAAAAGAACTAGACAGCGTTGATAATTTTGCATGAGAGAGGTTGATTGGATACAATATTTTCGCTTTCCCCTTACTTGTCCTCACTTGTCTTTGTTGTCAGTGACTTTTGATATGCTGTCACTATGTGTTCAATGCAGGAAAGCATAGTCTATCATTCAAATTATTGAACAAGATTTTACTTGACATCTCATAAGTTATTTAACACAGTGAATGAGCAAACACTTGAGAAGCCTTGAGGGCAGACTTTGATGGTTTGGTCTGATTTTCTTTTTTCTCCTCCACTATTTCACTGTATCCCACCTAATTATTCTAAGTGCTTATTTTTAATGAAAGTGTCGAAATTTAGTAAGGACTCCACACTGACTTTTAGCCTTTAGCTTATTTTGAAGACCAAACTAGACTCAAAGGCTTGCTTGCTCTAGATGAGTAAATAATCTCTTCCCACTTAGTTCTCTCTCTCTCCCCCCCCCCCCCAAAATCATACTCAGACTAAATAATTACTTATCTGTTTTACTTTCATTGCAAATCCAATCTTTCATCAAAGGAATTGCTAATACTATACACTGAAAATATTGTATCCAATCAACCTCTCTCATTTTTCTCCAAGCTTTCATCTATAACTCATCCTTTCCTAAACTCATTAGAACAATGAAACATATGTACAAAAAAGGTGTCAAAGTTGCAAAAACAAATGATACTTATAATATTTTTTTTGCAATAAAAGCGTATCAAGATGCTTTGTTATAAACTATACAATAGACAGTACAAACACATGTAATCTGCTCTGCAGAGTGCCCAGTCCTGAAGCTAACTGCCCGCAGCAGTGGTGCACTTTTCCTCCCTACCGGTGAGTAAGCATGAAAGCAGGAGGGGATTAATGTCCTTCTGGCCTAACATATAGACTAACCTTCCTTAAGGAGCTCGTCATCATCCTCTTCCTCCACTTCCAGTTCATTTAGGTGTAAATAAGCATCAAGAGATTTGCTCAATCCAACTTTAGCTTTAAGCTTCTCCAGAGCAGTTGCCCTAGAGGTCAGCTTTCGCAGAAGGTCAGATGTCTTTTTCTGGGCATCTTCGTATTTGCCTGTGATTGTCTTGATTCCTTTCTTCATAATTTTAGCATCAACTCGGGTCTTGTCTAGAGTAGCTAGAACTTTCCTATAGTTATCAAAAAAAAAAAATAAGAGAGCAAATATATGTGAACTCAAGCGCCAAAATAAGCACATATTCATATGATTTTTCTGCATAGTAACTTACATGTGTGTTGGTGGTAAATACATTTCCATAGGGATTGCAAATTCACTATTTCTCTTAATATCACTGAGATAAATAGCTTTTCATTTTGTCATGGAGAAAAATTGAGAGAGGAAAGAGGTTCAGCTTATTAGCTAAAAGGATTCATTTTCTCCACAGTCAGTAACGAAAGTTATGGGAATGTAAGAAGAGAGTCTTTTCATGTAAGGAAAAAGAACCCAAATATCAAAAATGAATATAATCGAAAGAAAAAAAAAATTGAAACTTACTTCAACTGCTCCACACTTCTAGTCCTCTCCTCTGCTTTCTTAAAGTAAAGATAGCGGAAGGATTCCATAAATCTTCTGTAGGTTGTTGGACCAATATAAACCTCATTCTTAGCTTTGATGCTTCTGTCTGTGTGATTTAGCCTGTTATATGGAGAAAGAAATGAGCAAGGGGATAATGTTTTTTCATTTGATTGTAACATCAACAGTAAAGAGCACAGATAAAAAAAAATGGAGCGAATGTAAGAACATTTGCTTTTGCTTTATCCTGAAATAAAATATAATTTTTAGAATAAACAAGGCTTTTTTTTTCATTATCTTTGTTGCCAAGCACATTGATTTCTTGAATGCGGGACTCAGACTTAATATCTTTAGATTAAAATAAAATAAAAAGGAACACCTAAATATTACAGTCCTTTTAATGTTAAGTTGATTCTCCTTAGGAAAACCAAAAGCACTTGCAGAATTGAAGGTACCATGTTTAGGGCAAGTAAGACAGGTTTGAATCTAATTAAAACATCATTTACACATCTTTCACTAAATTCAATTCTATTTTTATTGTTCATTTAGTCTTGACAAACACCTGGTTTCCAATATTACAAAATAGTGGATCTTTATTTGAATACCTAAGTAACCTCTCAGTCAAAACCATGTGGGTGAAATATTTTAGATCTTTATTTAGAGTTTGTGTTGTTTTCTGTTTTGTCCTACAATACTCTAGTTGAATGGTGGTGTTTAACCTAATGCTTCTGTTGGAACAAATTAATTATGAAATGCGTCAGGTTGTGAGAGTCACAGGCACTTACTTGATTCTCTCATGCAAGATAACCTTGGAGTAAGGCAAGTTTGGCACTGAAACTGTCTGCACTTTTAATTGGTCCTTCTTTTTCTCATGAACTTTTACTGTTGTCATGGTAATATCCGCACTAACATCACCTGCCCAAGGCATTTGCTTGCAATCACGCAATACGAAACTGTGGATGTTGGCCAAGCTGGTTGTGATGCTCTCACTGAAAGTGTAGAGACAAAGATTAGGTTATGATATGATGCAATCTTCACTTTCGGTTCTGACTAAGGCATAAAAACATTAATAATATTGCACTATCAAGAACTCATATTCAGTGATTCAAATCACATTATCTGATCTAAAAACTGTACTTGAGGTAAAAAGAATAGAAAAAAGAGTAAAAAATTACAGATACATATCAACATGTATCAACCTAGATATTTAGACTGAAAAATCATTATGAAAAAGCAAAGACAAAAGAAATGGTAAAACCATCAAATTATTGCAAATTGATTCACAGTGTATTTTTTTTTAATTTACCTGAGGTCCTCAAAGTCCTCAGTGAGATGGTTCTTGGCAATGAAGTAGGTTGCTTCCCCTAACAGTGCCTCCTGCGGCCAATCACACAACCAGCACATCTGAGCACCTATTAGCAGGCCAGGGAAGTTGCTAAATGTTAAGAAAAAGAGTTATAGCTCTAATCAGAAAGTAAAATATGAATATGGTAAAGTAGGAGATCAATCGGAAGAAACAGACCAATTCAAGTAAAGCCCAAATTTGGGTTTATTTTTGTATTCTCTAAAGAAACTTTCATAAGAATTATTTCTCTTTTGTGTACTAACTATTAGTGACATTCATGACAGTATACATAAATATAAGGGTAATGAAAAACAAAGGGGAAAGGGGGGGGGGGGGAGGGGAGAGAACAGAATGATGAGAGGGATGGAGACAGACTGACAGAAACAAAATTAGTGACTGACAGATGAATGAAGACTAAGTTTAAGATTATGAGTCAGATCACAACCATCCACCTACTTGGCAGCATTGCTGAGCAGCATATGGCTTGGCTGCAGACACACTAATATGTGCAAATTGCTCTGTACCCGAGATACAAAGAACTTCATTGGATCAACAGCTTGGTTGGGATATTGGCGTTTGATCACTGGGTGGATGGCCTGCAGCAGACCCTCCATCTCATCATTGGAAAAAAGGTGAGGGTATTCCCCACTGATCAGTAGGCTGTTGAGTGCATCCAGATAGCTAGGATCTTCCAGGTCTCGAGCCTTTAAAAGAATTTAAGGAAAATGTGAATAGTAGACTTAAAGAGTGAAAAGGCGTTTACTGAAAATTAAGAGCAGTAGATATATATATTGGAAATCTGCATGGTGATCAGTGGTATCGTCTGGCCTAGGGTTTGGGGCTTCAGTCCCACGCTGTTGTTTGGATTATTTTGAGTACATCCGTTTTTCTGTTTCAATTTCATGCACTTAATTTTCAAATAGCAGATATAAAAATATGATACCCATCATCACCTACTGAAGATTGCGGGCTATATCTATAACTTCATTGTTCTCACATTTGGTTTATGATCTAAACAACAAGATATCCCGGGCAATCCCTCGACCTCGATGCAATATGTACATCTTGCTCTTGCAAAATAATTGGTCACAGTGTTTTTACTATGCTTACTACAAGCTCTCATTCTAACTAGCATGACACTTCTGAAAGCCAGTAAGAAAGTTTTTCATTGGTCTGTCCCTTAAGCCCAAAAATTTTCTGTTCCCACAGATACAATTAACGTTGCTGCTTGACTTTAGCTGTGCCTTGACAGGAAGAATGTTAAGGCCGTTTCAGTGTAATTTTACACCGTGTTGGGGCTCTAGCCTTAAAATTTGATGACCTTGCCTATTGGCTTGCTACGGTGACCTAGATAAGTTTCCATTGTGATGATCATCTTTGTGATGCATTATTTTGCCAGAGTGATTCAGATGTTACACATGTTTAAAGTTCACTTGATAATTAAAGCATCTGTGAAACCAAGCTACATTTAAAATTTTATGAAAATTTAATTCTATTTTTTATACATGGCAACATAACAAATAGAGTTGACTATTTAATTCCAAATCGCTTATGTTCTCTGACTCTTTACGATAAGCTTTTGGGCAAACGTAAACAATTACGGACACATTACTTATGTTATCTAATAAGTAAAATGGGTCAATAAAGTTAGTCTTATTAAATTAAGATGAAATTGTTCAGCCCCACTAAACTCCCACTCGTCGCAATGCCACCGATGGTGATATCATTTAATCCCTGTATATAAAATATGAACGAAGAAAAAAACTTGATAAGAGAAAACTTTTTGCCTGGGCTGATAAATGAAAATGTATGAAATTTATGAAGAAAAATGATAAATGTCACCCAAAAATAAGCAAAAAAGAAAAGAAAAAAACATAAAAAGTTCAAGATTATACGCTAGATATATGAACAGGAATTATAAGAATAGATCTAACAAGACACAGGTTCCATTTGAAAACATAACTCAGAGATATTGGAATGTGGATTTGAATCTAATAAAAAAGATGAGTAAGTAAAATAGGAAGGTACTGAAAAGCAATAATCTCTGGTTTGCTTACAGTAAAAAGGAGGGAGATAACTTTGCCTTCAGATCCACTGAGTCGAATGGCTGAACGCAGTCCATCAAAAAAATTGCTCTGTTTCGATGTGTCCACTTTATGGATAGGGATGTCCGCAACATGGAGAGCTAGACGTGACAAGGTGGAAAGGTGAGATCCTACTGCTCCCACTAACAGCATGTTTCCACTGTGGAGAGAGTTGCAGAAGAACATAAAAAGTAAAACTCCTACTAAAACATATGAAGGCTCAGGAAAATTTGCAAATTAAATATATATATGGCTTGAAAGGATTTTGAATTATTACAATCAAAGAAAGAATGGCAAAGTTAAAAGAACCATTAGTTTTAAAAGAGTTTTTCCAAATTTTATATTAATGTATAAGAAGCCAGAAAACGTTTCTCATTTAAATAGAAAGAATTAATTATTCTGTACCCATGGTAGAAGCTGAGGATCCGATGCATGCGGACAATATGGAAGATGACAAAGTCTGAGAGCATGATATTGAGGCGCACATTGCCAAACTCCTCATTGTAGCGAGTCAGATGAGTGTTAAGACAACTGTGAAGGTCACCCATGCTCTCTACAGGTTGGAGGTTCACCTAGGATTGTAAGAGGACAGATAAGTCATTGACACTTGTAATGATTTGGTAAAACATGAGAATTTCAGGTTATAATAAACTTTACAATACTCGATACCTCAAAAGGTTTGAAAATTTGACAAGCTTGGTTCAGATTACCAAAAGTTAAGGGAGAGAAGAAAAAAACATTGATTCAAATGTTCACCTTGACATGTTTGGCCCCTGTAGATGTCACAGGTCTCTGAAAGATCCTTGCATCTATGGGGAATGTCACAAAATTGTCATGAAGAGGACTCTCCAATTCTTTCCACACCTGATGTAAAAATCACAATTTTTTTAAAGAAAAGACAATATGTTGAATGCAAATGCTCAAGGTGACTAAAATTGAAAGATCTTATACAAAATCTATTAACTTAAAGAAAAGTCTTTAAGATGGTCATCCATGCTGGATATAAAAAAAGAAAAAAAAAAAACAATTCTTTTTTATCATAAATGAATAATAATTCTAAAACAGAATCTTATAAATTAAAGGAAAGATGTATTCTCAATACAAAGGTCCGTCTGAACTGACAAATATTTATTACTTTTTCATCTGAACTATTCCCTAAGAATCTATATCTTACTTTACATGTACATCCATTCCTTTGGCCCCTTTCCTGAATCTTTATCTTTGCGTTTCTCCCTCTATCGGTCTGTCTGTCTGTCTGCCTGTCTGTGTCTCTCTCTCTCTCTCTCTCTCTCTCTCTCTCTCTCTCTCTCTCTCTCTCTCTCTCTCTCTCTCTCTCTCTCTCTCTCTCTCTCTCTCTCTCTCTCTCTCTCTCTCACTCCCTTTATCTCTCTCTGCTTGCTTCTTTCTGTCTCTGTCTCTGACTGTCCTGTTCTGTTCTTTTCTTATCATCTGTATATCCATCTTTATTTCCTATCAATTCATTTATCTAAATGTCCATTTTTCTACTTTCTTACCCCTTCAATGAGAGCATCCAACTTGTCATCAAACCAGTTAAGGTCAGATGTGCGGCTAATGCGATCACGGACTATACGGTTCATTTCATGTCTCCAAAAAGAGATGACCATGATTTCATCTGCCTTGCTCTCATCTGCAAGACGTCTCATGCACTGTTTTAGATAAGAAGAGGTATAAAATTGAAATTCGAGCCCTAACCACACATAAAATTTGACTATACACAGAATGAGGTAATTTGAATTCTTAATACTTTAGTTAAGATATTCTAATGAGACTTAGCAAACCCAAGATAAATGAGTGGAGTTGGGCCAATTTCATGAGGTTCAGAAGATTTAATTCATTAGATATAATCCTGTTCAATTGATTGACTCATGATAAGTATCTCTCCCTTTCTTCATTGTTCCATCAATTTACTTGCAATTTTTTTGCTCATTTACACAAAGAACATGCTTGTAAGTCAAAGCTTTAGAAATGCCTTTTCTCTTCAAGTCACATCCATGTCTATAACATATGCAAATGCTCTCAGATTTTAAGTCTTCATGCTTTAAACATGGTTCATTTTAATAAAAATAACATGACATATAAATATTTCTTTCAACTGAGATTTTCATTCTTGCAATAATTGCCTTTTTGGGGAATCAAGCACTTTCCATAAAGCATACAAAAAGCAATTTATTTACCACAAAAAACTTGATACTCATGATTAGAAAAGTGGATTTTAAAAACTTAAAACACATCACACACCTGGAAGCATTTAGTGATGTCTTTTAGGGTGAAAAGGTAGTGGTGTCGACCATCCATAGGGGTTGGTCGTAACACGCTCTGTATGGAGGTCAGCATGTCACAGGAAACAGACACCAGGGCATTATGCAGGTCAAGGTCTAGGCCTGGGGCATCTTGACTGGTCATGTTAGCCTGAGGTAGATATAATAGCATGTTCAATGTTGACTAAGTGAGCAAAGACAGATCTATAAGATTTGAATGATTTGTAGTTTCCAATAATGTATAACATGATTTCAGCTGATGAACTAATTAGTGAATACATGGACTGAATTACTGAACATATTGTTTAGGATCTAAACAGATATATAAGCGATTGTGAATAATTATAAAAGCAAGGAAACAAAATTAACAAAAAGAAACTCGAATAATATTTAAAGGATGTGTATTTTGCTATTGCTAAATGTTTGCATTACCTCCAGGATTCCATGGACAATGTTTTTCAAAGAGTCATCTTGAGGAGCTGGCATATTGAACACTGCAAAGTGGCGCTGGAAAAGGTCATGAAATGGAAAAAATCCTGTACATTAAGGAGAATTTTTTTCAACAACACTGAAAATGAATAGGCCATATAAACAATATGTGATAAGAAATTTCATGTATAGAAAAGCTGAAAATTTTAAATGAATGCTTTGCAAAGAATTAAGAAAAACTCATAAAGAAGCTTAAAATATAGACTTGATTTTTTTTTCTCCCTCAAATTGAATAGGTGAAAGAAAATTTCCTATTCTGTGTCCATTTGCCCTCCCCTACCCCTCAGACATAAGATTCAGATTTTTACTTTTCCTTGCTGAAACAACTTTTTTTAACAGTGATTTCAGGAACACCTTTAAAGGTCCCTCTTAAGTCTTCATTAGTTTGCTGATCTACAAGACTCACCAAGAGCCTTTCATTGAGAGGCTTATTGACGACCCCAGGGTAGTCAGACAATGCCATGGCAGATATAACGGACATGCCTTCCACTGTTCGCCATTCAAAAGGCTTTTGCACTGTGCAGAGCTGACGCTCATCAAGCAGTTGGCGGAGAAGTTCGTTACAGCGTTGGATGCCATTCTCATCACATGCAGGTAGGTTCAAGTCATCGATGAACACCTTCAGCTTTTTGTTGTCCTTGGCACCATACACAAAACCTGGAATGGGTACAGTGTGTTTTTTACAAAGTGGACAGAACATCTGATACCTAAGTCAAAAGTATCAACATTTAATTATCATCTTTTTTATTGTTCAAGCTTCCTAATTTTCTATCTCTCATCATTTTCTCTGATTTATTCCCAATTGTTTTCCATTTTTTCCATTCTCATTTATGCAACTCACCCCCTCCCCTAAAGATACTACATACTGTCTTCTTTCTCTTTCAGCTAGTAAACTGTGTCTGCTGACCTCTCGTACTTTGTCTAATTAAATTACTCTCCCTCACCCCTGTCTTCACTAACCTTGTCTGTGATAGATGTTGGAATCAACAAACTGTTGAAGTTGAAGTGCGGTTGAGGAACCAGAAAACACAAGGCGTTTACAGATGGAAACCTGGGGGTCTGAACAAATAGGACAGAAATTTGAGATGAGATCATAAGAAAGTCTTTTAACAGAATCTAATTTGAAGTTTGCTCCTTGGCAATTTATTATCAGTTCTATAAAAAAAAAACTAATTTAAAAACAAAACAGATTCCAAGAATTAAAATTTGTAAATTCCCCTTTCCACTTCATCATTTACTTGAGTTCGTTACACTTTTGAAGTTATACCCTTCTCATCAATCAAATGCCGACTTATAACAATTTATGTAAAAAGCATGGAATTCACAAATACATTACTGTTGTAAAATATCTATGATTGCAATTGCTTCAACTCTGTGAGAAACAAAAATCAAGTTTATTTCAGCCTAAAATATCATTCAATCTGTCATTTTTCTGCAAATAAAACTGGTATTATAACAAAAAACAAAACAAAACGAAGAAAAAACAAGATTTTTCACAGTGCTGCATCTTTACCCTGGCTGCTGACAAAGTCATTGATAATGGCAGTCTTTCCAGAGCCATGTGGACCTACTAGTAGGACATTCCTTCCTGATGCAGCAGAAAACTCCATTAAGATGCGGATACGGATCTGGGAAATTCCACATAAACATGTTTATGGTGTTGTTATAAGTATTTAGAAATATTACTTTTTTACATTCATAGAAAGCTGTTCAGACACTAAAATTGACATGAATACTGTGATATTTCCTGCTCAAGTGAAATAAAAAAAGTTCTTTCCAATAATAAGTTATATTCATTACGATTAGTTTGGTTTAAATGACAATGTGATATGCATAATCTAGAAAAATATCAAAGTTTAGTTTTATTTCAATAATTTCACAATGAAAAATTTTTGTGCTTTCAGACACTCACAGTATCAACAGTATCAACAAACACCTCCCCCAGGATGTCTTGGTTGTCTGTATAAACAGCCTCAGGCACTCTGAAAGTTATAAGCAAAAATGACAAAAACTAAAATGGTAAGTAATTTTTTTAAATAAAAGTATCTTCAGAATTTCAGAGAAAATTTTCGATTGTAATTTTTAATGAAACGCAAAATAAAATCTCATAAATATGTTGTACTTGAGGATTGTCATATTGTGCACCTTGTTTCTTTTTTGTCTCAATACATTTAAAAGAAAAAGAGGAATTTTAGGATAATTTGTTTATCATTTTGGTTTTCAGAAATCAATATTTTAAACTAGAATAATCATAACCAGACCTTCAAAAATTCATGAGATATTCATGGTCTAGCTATGAAGCTCCACAAGAGTATAAAAATTGTTTGTCTTGCTTCTTTTTCTTTTTTATAAGGTTAATTTCTTGATATGTGGCAATCCATTTGCTCTTTTATCATCTTAAAAATAATAATATAACAATTGCTCACCGTGAGTGCCATGGATCCCATTCTCCTGACTCATCAACATAGTAGTCAAACACACAGATGTCACGATCATCATCAGGTAATCTGGATAGTGAAACAAAGATTCCTATGTAAAATATAAACTATCAGTTCTAAGAAGTGTAAACAGACAAAATAAGGCTTCTTGATCCATCCTATCTCTAATTTTTACCCTTCTCATCCTTATTCCTAAGACTCTCTTTCTTGAGTCATCCTTTCTAAGTGTATTAAAACAGGAAAACATTTATTGCATTTAACAACATCTAATTTTGCCATGGAGTCTTTCAGAGCAACTTACGCTGTTGAGAGAGTAGTCAAGAGGTCACTGAAAGCTTTGCGATCACCAGCATCCAGCAAGCCACCAAAAGTCCAAATGAGACAAAACAGATAAAGTCGCTCTATGTGCAGCTCACCAGATACCTCAATGTTGTCTTCTAACATTGCTGCTAGAAGACCAAGACATGTTTTCAGCATGCCCACCTCACACAGCAGCATACGTGGTCTACACCAGATAAAAAAAAGTACAATGTATCAACTTTAATTTATTTTTAAACAGAAAGAAGCATAGCAATACAATTAAAACTAGAAAAATATTTTTAGCAATACTCGGTCTTGATTTCATAAAAATGCAGTTTTAAACTATATATGAGTTTACCTAACAGAGACATGGTAGTAAAATAAAGATTAATTACTAGTATGTAAAATTAGTGACAGCTAAGTGATGGAAATATTTTCTCATTACTTTGCTTTGATTTGCAATATCCCATTCATACCAAGAGTGATGCTAGGAAAATGAAAAAAAAAGTTATTGATATAGTTTTATTCAAGCACAGCCCTTCCACTTACTTTGTTTCTGTGAGAACAAAGTTAACAATAGGATCCAATGTCTTCTGGAACGCTCTTTGCAAAACCTGTAAAATTCAAAAGTCAAATTCACTGAATAAATTGTTAACCGTTTTCTCCATGACCTTATATTCAAGTAGCACATGTATCTTTTACATTTTTTTTGTCTCATTTGTTCTTTTTTTCAGTATTCTTAAAATTTTAAGAAAAGTATAGAAAAATGTGAAGTTACTTAGTTTAAATTTTTTTCAAAATAAAATAGGTATTAGCTTAATGTGCAACAAACTACAGACAAAATAAATGCATGTTAACTATGACTTTTTTAACTTGAAGATTTAAAAAACAAATACATCTTCCACAACTTAATAACTTCATGAATTTCCAGATTCCTGAGATTGCAAATTTCTTTGATTCATTTTTTCACATATTAAAATCTAAAATCATTGTTTATGTGAATCAAATTTAAAAGATTGTCCATGTGTTTGCGGTAGGAAAATTAAAAAGTACACATGTTTTTTATACACAAAACTATCTAGCATAGTATGAGTGAAGTAATGACACTTTTGGAAAAAAATGGAAAGGTTCAATAAAAAATTAAAAGCAAAGAGGTAAAATCTAAAGGGAGCAAATAACTATTCATGCTGATTATTATTTTTGACATTTGTATTTGAGATACAGAGACAAAAATACTTTGAATATGTTTTATGAAATATTTACAGAAGTATATATGATATGATATCATTTCGTGCAGATATAGTTTCATAGTTGGTGACATCAAAGTTTCAGATTATCTGATGTTAACAATATCAGTCCATTGAAGTAGTTTTAAGCGTGTTTTTTAACATGCCAAGGAATTTTACTAATCTGCTCTGTTAATGTGGCAAAAGCAATATTCAGTTGACACATAGTCTAAATGAAAGAAAGACTTGGGTTTTACCATTTAAGTTGCATCACACAATCTACCCGTGAGAAACCTTCTAATATTAAAAGTTTAATATAAAATGAATGTCAGATAATGTCTTGAAAATAAACATCGGTGCAATAAACCATTCTCTAGCGTTCAACTTTTGTTTTAATTAAGTGAAGGAGATTTACTGTCTCAAGTATAAATTCTGAGAATTGCTTTCAGGTCTTGATCTTAGAGTTTTGCTTTCAAAACTTTCAAAATCAAAATAATTGATAATAATTATTATCAAAATATAAGGAAACATGTAGTAATAGACTTGTATATACTTGTAGACATATCTGAGTTCCAAAAAAACCTGAAACAGCTTAGTCAGTAGAAAGTTAGACTAATAGTAAAGAGTTTTGGACTCAATCTCCAGTTGAGACCATTTTATAGCGCAGCTGCATCCCATCTCAACAGCCTTATCTTGGAAACTACTATTTCCAAATAAGATTATTTAGCAAATTTAGATGATATTAAACCACCATAAAATTTAATGGTCCAATTTTTTTTTTCAGGGGGCACTTTTTTCAAAATGGATAAATTGTGTCTTCCTCTTTGTCTTCTTTCATTTATGTATAATTTTAATATATGAATTTCTCATTGTTTTATTTATTTATTATAGGACAATTTCTTTTTTGTTTACTTTTGTTTTGTGAGAGCAAAGAACTAAAAACTTGAGGCCTGTTAACAATAAATTAAAATATAAATCTAGAACTATATTTTAGAAGTCCTAATATAATACAATAACTATTCTTTGCAAAAGAATCATTCCTACTCTGAGTTGCACATAAGAAACCAAACAAAATTGGTTATTCTGCAGATGAGAAAGCTTTCAATACAACAGGACAGGATTCAGTTGAGAAAAAAAACCTAAAACTTCAGAAAGCTGAAGGGTTTGCAGGACAAATAGCCAGTGAAATCAGAAAAATTCAAAGATTCTTTTGTGAGATAATTCTCCATAGAGGAAAATAGTTATGTACCTATGTACCAAAAAAGTAGATAAAGGGAAATTCTTTAAAAGCTGCAGAGAAGAAATCATGACTCTATAACTTGATACTACTAGAGACTAATCTATTGTTTAAAATATATAGTCAAAAATAACATTTAAATATAATCTGAATATACACATATTCACAACCACAAGGTATGCTTCAATCAAATCAATTGTTGACAACATTCATTTGTATGCAGTTGTACAAGAAAGATTTTTACTTCCTCAATCTGTGCTGCATGTTTCTTCAGGCATAAGAGGGAAAATGAAAGATATGAATAAAATCATATTTTTATATTATTTTTTTGTCTTAAAAGATAAAATGCATGTCTCTTAATATAACACAGAAATATGCATAGAAGCTATGAAAAAAGAACACCATGAAAGTTAAAACCATTGTAGGTAATAAAACAATATGATTTGTAGAAATAGAGAAAAAAATAGAGGGGAAAAGAAAAAGATGTAAGATAAAATACCATAGTGCACAGAAAATATTAAGAAAGGCAAAAACATGGCAAAAAAAGGGTAAAATGTAAATTGATGGTAAATTAAATGAGATGAGAGGATTTTGCTCAATCCGATAAATAAACCCATGAAAAACACTTATGTTATTCTATATTTCCTCTAAAAGACTTTACTTACATGCACTTCCAACTGTGATCTAGTGTCCAACCAAGCTCGGACAATAGGCTTCCAACCAACAATATCTCGATCAATATAGAGAATACCCTTTAAAAAAAGGGGGAGGGGGAAAGGAATTGACATACAGTGAAAGGAAACTTTCAAATTTTCATCAAATATTTTAAATATTCATGTTTGAGTCTGAACTGTTAAAAAGACTTAAAGTTTACTTGATGAAAATAAAAAGTCAATAAGTAAGGTAAATGTGAGTTTTTCAGCTATTTACTTTTTGAGTATTACTGTTGCCATTAATGTTAGCTCAGATAATAGTTTCTATAACCTAAACTGAAATTTACAGTCCAAGGATAGACAATGATAAAATTTAATGAAGCGGTAAAAAATTTCATGATTCAAAACTAATAATTATACAAAAAGAGGAGGCAATCTATCAACCACATACACAACTAGAGACAGTAGATGGGGAAGCTTGGGTTAGGTCCCCTGTTTCAAACAATAGCATGATGTTGTCCTGCAGGAACATTTTGTCTCCATTCTTCAGATGCAGCACCTGAACAAAAAGGAAGTTGATTAAACACAAATATTATAATAATTATATAAAAAGTGCAGTTGTATAGAGTACAATGATGAAGTGCATTATATGTCTCAAAACATACTTATAATAAATCTTACCTTAACAAAAATAATAATATGAATGTACATGAATTCCTCTTTTTCTTACTATTTCAAAAGACTGAAAGTACGCAATTTTTTACATAGATTAGTGAGAAGTTATGATAAATGAATTGTTAAAATTTTCACCACTTTAAAATGAGGTATTGGCAATTCATTGTGCTTCAGCTGTAAAGCGTTCCATCAAAATGTTCTTGACATATATTACTATTGCAAAAAAAAATTTGAATATTTAGTTACAATATCATATCTCAGGCATAAAATATAGGTGCCAGAAATGTCAATTGGTTTTCATTCTCACCTAATTAATAAAAATTCAAAAAGTATCTTTTTATTAACTATTAAATTTGAAAATTTTCTATGGCCATCTTAAATTTTCAAAAGAAACAATGATTTCCTTACTTTTAGTTCCCCCTTTTTTAAGGACAGGTTTTACAGTATCCTGTTTTTTTTCTTGAGTAAAGATGCATCTTACCTTATCTCCAGAAAGGATACTGTTGAAATTGTCAGCCCAGGTCTGGTTCAGGATACCATCAAGGCACATCCAAGTGGTGCTAATGTTCTGGATGAGGGGAAAAAGGGCTTTTATGACAGTTTTAAATGTAGACGCTTCAAGAAACATAAAATAAATTGGTGCAAATCTAATTCTGACATTATTTTTTTCTGATAAGCGCAAGACTCTGATCTTGCAACTTTTCAAATGCATAAAATAATTTACTGCACCAAGTTATGTTCATGCTTTTACTTTAATTTCTTTCTGTAAATATGAGAGTGATGCACTTCCAGTTTGTTTGTTTTTTTTATTTTAAGCTACTTAATACAATAGTAAAAAGGAAAAAAAATTATAGGAAGTTTAATATATATTTAATAATTTACTAATAATTCAAAGCTAATGTTTGGCATGGACTAGAGTAAAATTTTCCTTTGCATCTATTAATACAGGATTTGCTTGCTATGCTGCCTCTTACCCTATTTGCCTTTCTGATAGCATGGGTGAGAACTCCATCCACCCAGTCATTGTTGTGGCCAAGATAACCAAACATGAGGGCTGTGTCATCAACTACCATAGGATTGATTCTCAGCAGCTTGTGTTGACTCTCAGTGGATGCTGCTGTGGATGCTTTACCACTGCTGTGCTGAGATTGGCGAGAAGCAGCTCTTGACTGGACACAAAGAGCATCCACCATTGTCTGGATACAGGTAGACTTCCCACTGCCTGGTGGACCTGCCACAATCACTCCTATGAAAAAAAAATGGTTCGCAAGATATAGACATTATCTTGTTTCATTCATTACAGTTCATTAATTTCAACTTTTAATAGTTTAAAATAAGCTGTTCTCTCTTTTCCACTTTGTTTCCATTTTTGATAGACTCTGACAAACAAAATTGAACTGGGGAGGTTAGTTTTTTTTTTTAATAATAGTATATTCCTGAGACTTATTTTAAGTAAATGATGAAAAATTGGAGAAATCATTCAAACTATATTGCTATGCTGAAATGCTTCAAATAAGCAGAAAAGTCTGAGTTAAAAAATCAGTGATTTATTTCAAATATCACTAGTCTTACATATCAAGTGACAATAGAAATACCATTGTAAATTTGAGAGAGTGTGTAGAGCTGTTGACATTTGGCAATCCAAGGCTTGTGAGCTACCAAGCCTGCTTCCATTGCCTTTCCCTCCAGTGCAGGCTCAATGTCTACAATGTTACGTGTAGCTTTGGCAGATGGCACACCACGCATCTTGGCAGAAGGAAGGCCACGTCCTCTGGCTGAGGATTTGCCACCTCCATCAGGATTAGGAAGATTTGCAAAGCAGTCCTTCAAAATTGCCTTAAACAGGGTGTGGTTCTGGACATGTGAGGAAGTAAAAAAGGGCATTTGCTATACTTTGATGCTCATAAAACATGTTTAGATTTCTTCTTCAAACTGATTTATTGTATATTTGATTTCAAAGCATTTTCATAATTGTAATCAACTGTGAAAGTATTTACCTGATAATTTGATAACTAGGTGAATCTTGGTTCATTTCCTATCATAACTATGATCATGATTAAAGATCATTTAATTTCTGGTTCAAGAGTGAAATTTTTACTTTCTTTTTCTTTTCTTTCTCCCTTTTAAACTCTTTGCCTGACACCCTCTTTGATCTTTATTTATTTTCTCCTCTTGTTTCCCCTATAGTCTCATTTTCTTCTCTTCTTCTCCATCTCATTTTTTCTTCGCTCTTAGTCATCACTATTGCACTGAATCTTTGAGTCAGTCTCAATATACTGTCTCACCTCTGCTGTGAGTCTAGGACTAATGATCTCGTCTATTGTCTCACAGATCATGGCATGTTCCTGTTTACCCTGGGCAGTCAGTGGGTTGGGAGTGCCGGGTTTGCGTGCCACACCTATCTGTCCAGGTTTATTGATCACTGGATGAGGCAGTGACAAGTGATTTGAAAACAGTGTGAAGCAGTGAAACAGTGAAATCAGTCATTATCTAAATGTGAGAAATAATTTCATGCATTGGCTACAAATAAAAATCATGAACAAAATTAAAACAGAAGGATAATGGTGAGAAGAAGGTGCTTGTCCATCATTTTAATATGATAGAGTAAACATGTTGAACGTTCTAGTCTATTATTTATAATAAGGAAGCCTATATTTCTTCACGTTACATGAATGAATGCACATGGTATGTATTTCTTCATGTTACTTGAATGAAATGAAACTGTATTTCTTCAAAATGCTTGGATGTGCTCTTCTGTAAGCATACACCTACGTTTTGTTAAACTTCCTGAAAAGTGTATGTCTAAGTGATTATTTTTTTTAATTCCCATCTGATGCATCAAGGATTTGTCAAGTCATAATCAGGAGCCAAGGTGTGTGATGCATGATCTACGTCATTAGTTTCTGCCACATGAAGAAATACACATAGTGTGTATCAATTTACGTAACACAGTTTCTTTTTACAATCTAAACAAGTTTGAGATATTCCATAACCCATAAATATTTCTCTGGAGATTTAAAAATAGCTCCAATAAAGTGGTGACTGCTGATGAATATAATGTGCATTACAAATGATCTAGAAATGCAATGTAGATAGAGAATATAGTAATGGATATTGCAGTAGAAAAGGATCTTTTGAGAATAAAAAGTTAGCTTGCCAAGAATATCTATTATCCCCCTCTCCTAAAATTACTGTTAAAAAAAAAAAAAACACTGCAGTCTCCCATAGAATAACTTGTGTGTAAATCATGCAATTACTATGAATTCAACCATGAGCAACCATACCAAGTAACAAAAAATAAAGGGAAGCCTTAAAGTTTTCACCTAAAAAAATGAAGAAGAAAATGCTTTTGAAAATCTGAGAACTAATCTTAAACACAAAACATTTTTTATTTCCTCATTCCATGAAAAAATGAGACAACAAAAAAATGTGATTACATGATAAGCAATAAAACAAAACTATGCATTCTTAAAATTCTGTCATATGAATGAAGACTACAGAAAAAATGGCTGAAAACAATAGTAGTTTCTCTAAACAGTGTATTGCTTAGATCAGCTAATGAAATGTTAGTATCCAAAAGTTTGGTCAAAACGGTTTCTCATAGTGCACAAGAGACTGAAGCAAATATATTTTTTTCTGAATTCCAGACATAGTTATTCTGTTGGACTGCTACTGATTTAAATTCTTTTGTTATCTTGCTTTTTATCTTTAATGGATGTTTTCAGATTGAGTGTAGTATTTGCTGAAGTATTTTGGAAATTGGTTTATTAAGAATATAAAAACATCATAATTACTTAAAAGGCATTTTTAAGAATCAAACAGTGGTCTTCTATACAGGTCACAAGTAAAGAACAGCCAGTTTCTCTTAACACAACTCATTGCATGTCACATGTAAACAAAGATTTTCTACATACATAGATTTCATGGCTAAATAAAAACCTCACCTTTGTTCTTTTCTAATTTGACATACTGTTAATGTTTATTTGGAATATTGGACAAGAAAATGGTTTTCCCATCACAGAGCTCAAGCTTTTCGACTGCAGCCTATAGGTGATTGGTGGTTACATTTAACACTGTTTGGTAATCTTTGTTGTACGTAACTTAGCAGGTAAGGAACCACAATTATTGAAATCAAGTAAATATTCTATAAGGAGTGAAAAAAAAAAGCTGTTTGGGATATTAAATATATATATAAAAAAAAAAAAACAAGAGTGTCAGAAATGAAAGATTGTAAGTGAGTTTGGCCTTTACACAGTGATGATAAGGAAGGAAGATTAAATCGCAAGTTCAAATATGAACTTAACTCTTACCATTGGCTGCAGCAGGTTGCATCGTACGATTAGTAGGTGCCTCTGAGCTTTGGCTCTCTGATCTTGATGCTTCATCTTTCATGGCAGCTCTGTCCATACGGTCATCACGATCTCGTTTCCGCTTATGAGATGCTCTTTTCAGAACTCCAATCAAAGCTTGTGGGGTGAAGTGATGATGAATCTCTGAGGGTCTATTTGTTGTGGAATGGTATAAAAGAAAAAAAAAAGGTAGGCAATGAATAATTCAATCCTGGCAGATCAGAAGGAAGAGATAGCTAGGGTTATTATTATTTTGTTATGTGATGTCTGAGGATATTTCAACTGATTTTTCATACTTGACATTTCCAATTTATTTTGTTAGACCAATAGAACCATGTGGTATTGTTTTTCAAAAAAACCTTTCCCAGCTTCTCAAATCTTAAAATCTTTTCCTTCGTTAGAGGTGTGTGAGATACAAACAATTAAAGCTTTAAGAAAAAGTGTTTGCATGTTTCTGACCTGCATATTCTTAAAGCAAGTAAGGGGGAAGGTCGCAAACCAATAGGAAAACAAACACATATCTTCAGCCACATAGAAAACAACTAAGAGCAATGTTGTTGTAACCTATAAAATCACAGTTACTATTGGGCTCTTGGCACGCATTAAGATAGGACTGGTTAGATGAGATTAAATCCCATCAAGACATAGCCAAAGCCAGAATTCATACACAGGACCTTGACATTGTCAGTCAAAAGCTTCAATATCTGAACTATCCAGAGTTTTAATCACAGAGTTGAATACAGAAAAAGAAATTTTTTTTTTAAAATTGAAAAAAAATGACCCATTTGGCATAATCCATGGCTCTCCCTATAGAAAGTTTTCTGAGACTTTACACATTTAATTTTGATCGCTTTTATCCAAATGATTTTGTGTAACTTATTCTTAAACTAATCCTCCTTACAATTGATCTCTGCACAGCTCTCCCAAAAGTTTAAGTCGATTGGCCAACACCACCGGGGCACGGAATCCCATTGAGCAGCACTTGGCTCGTAGAATCATGCCTACATCAGGCTTCACAAGAGACATTGTGCGGAAAGACTCGGTGATATCACTGGGCAGAGAGCTGCTAGGAAGGGTTGACATGTCCATGCTCATGAATAAACCAACAGATCTCTTCAAAGGAATCTAAGAAGATAAAAAACAGTTTGAAGTTGATCTGATTAATGCATTATAGAGTTAAGCACATTTTCATTTATTCAAATGATAAATACCAAAGTCTGTCCATATTTATTAAAAAGAAATATTTTGATTCTGTAATTTTTTTAGCCATTTTTTTCATAATTGATGATCAACAATAATTCGTGTTTATTCAAACGTTTTTTTTAACAATTTAACTATGAGCAAAAGTAGACAATTAACTACTGACCTAGTCTTTTTATTCATCAAAGATTCACAGTCATTGTGGAAGTCAGGTTTAATCCAAGTGCAATAAATGATATTTTTTAAAAATGCTATGAGCAAAAACAATTTGACCCATTGTTCAGAACCTCCTAGAGCTAGGAATGATTCCCAGGCATATATTTTTTTCAACATAACAATTAGCATTCTGCTGATAACGTAGTGGTACTTTTTGCTTTCTCTTGAGTGACCAACCTCTGTGCCATCAACAAGGTACATATATGACTGCCTGGCTCTCATAGCTTGGAAAATGGACTGGACATGATCAAGGAGAACAGAGAGAGCCTTCTTGTTTAGACTCTGGGCCTCATCAAAACAACCCCAGCATCCATCCTGCACAATGGACCCAAAGGTTAAATATGCAAATGTTGAGGTCAAGAATATTCAATATCTAGTAAACAGAAAAGCAAAAATTTTTTCAAAAGCAAAAAACCATGAATCTTAATATTTCTTAAATCGTTGTTGAAAAGTTAGGCGATAAATTCCAATGCAGTTCAAGTATAGAAAAATCTAAAATAATACTAGTTATATATAATAGTGTTTACATGTACGAAAAATAATACATTTAATTTTATGAAAAGACAATAAAGCTTCTTCTTTAGTATAAAATGAACGCAGTGTGAACATTGCAGAGTAGATAAATCTCTCCACTAACCATGGCCATTCCTTGTGCAATTTTTCCAATGCTAGTTGGGTCATGCTCTCTGGATACTTGAAACAGGCCAAGAAAGTTCCCAAGAATATTTGCTAGGCCCTGAAGAAAGTATAGATGTTTATGAATTGCTTATAGTTGTATTTTTCCATAAGCAAGAGTTTTAAATATCAATTAGCTCACATACACAAAAAAAGCCAAGCAATGTATAAATTACATAAAAAATAGAAAAAATTTACTGATAAAGTCAATACTGTGCAAAAAATATGTGGTTTTCAGTAATGCTATTATGTTTGCATTACCTGAAAAAATAAGAACGATTTCATATTTGCCAAAATATATTTATTGAATTGTGCACAGTTCTAAATGTTTGCGACATTTCATAGTAAATCAAACACTTTACTTTGTATTTTAATTTTGTAAGCCATGCAGGTCAACAAAATAGCAGAAAATTAATTTAGATTGAATTTTAAATCTCAATGAGTAAATTCTCCAAACTTTGCTTGAAAAAGCAAAGGAATAGGCAATTCTCTGAAACAAAATAGAAACCAACTAAGAGCAGTAGAAAGAGACATCCAATCAACCACCCAGTTTACTTTGACAGTTTCAGTCTTGCCAACTCCAGGCGGGCCAATCAGTAGAGAGCCCATCATCTGTTTGAGGGCTAGGGACATGGTGAGAAAACACTTCTCTGTGATGGGTGTTGGGGAGACACCAGTGTCTGTACCATAAAACTCCTTGCCATACTCATAGTGGGAGTCTAAGATCCAGATACGTGGGATGGGCTTGTTGTCCACTATATAAGAGACACAAAAAATGGGGTGAGAAAAGTTTGTGGTATACAGACAAAATAAAACATTTCATGATGAAACCAGGTAAATTCAATGGATATAAATAAGATAAAGTAAACAACAAAGATGTAAGAATACATGTATAGGTCTTAAGAAAGAAAAAATATTAATGTACAGAGGAGCACACATTTGTTAAAAAAAAATAAGCTGAAAAACATAAACGAGTAAATGAACAAAGAATTAAAAAATATAAACATCAAAAGTTTAAAAAAAATTGTGGAATGGATTCATATAGAAAAATAAATGGAACAATACAAGAAAAAAGGATAAATGGAGAAAAAATGAGAGAAAAAAAGTCTTTCAAAGAAATATCATATCTTGTATATTTATAATTAATTTAAAGTAAGTTTCTTCTTTCGTGTGATGGTCAAATTTTGAATCATCTTACTAATAATAAAACTCTTTATCTTTAATATAAATGAATAAATAACTATTTTCAGAGTAGGCTCCTTGTTCTTGGTAGACTTATATTGACACTTATATCTATTTATATTCTAGGATGAAGCAAAATGGTTTCTTTTTTTTTTAGAACATATGAAAAATATTTTTTGCAGGTCACCCAAACAAAGAAAAAAGGAATGAAAAGAAAAAAATGTCACAAAACATGTCATTTTCTAGCCAAATTCTCTTTCATCTATAGCATATTCTCTGAACGCAAAGAAATACAAAACAAAATGTAAGAATCAGAAAAAAAAGACAATTTAATGCAGGTATTCATGATATATCAAAATCTGTGATGATATGGGAAATCCCCTGATTCTTGGAGAGTGAGTCAGGATGTGAAATATAATAAAATGGATTTTATTATCGTTTAAAAACAATTTTTTTTTCATGTTTGAAAGAAAGGGATTCCATAATTATGGGCATTAAAGCAATTAACACAGAACCAATGAGAATGAAATTCTGTCTTGCAGCACATAAAAAGTGTAAAAATATCTTGACATCAAAAGCCAAACAAATAAAATTCATGTTAGAGCATGACCATCTAAAAACAGGCAGATAGAACTATGTTTTGAAAGTGGAGAAAGGTTAATAATTATGATTTTAAGAGCTCTGCAAGAATCTTAGCTCCGGTATACCATATTGACTTTTTTAGTTCACAAATACCAGCAAATTTGTTGAGGTAAGCAATACTTTACAAAGACAAAGACTATGTCTTAAAACTGTCAATTGTTGCTATTTTAAACCTTCACTTTTAGTTGAGTTTAACTAATAAAATCAGTTTCAGTTTTTAAATTGTTTTTACAAATTGATGATGACTTTACTACATTCTACATATAAAATAAAGTCCCTGATTAGAGCATAGTAGAGTAAAGTGATGGTTGTTTATCAATAAAGAAATCTGAAACTCTACAGATGTAAAAGAATTATGGAAATCAAAATTGTCAAGCAAGGTTAAATGGAAAAGTTACAGTTAAAAAATTAAATGAAGTGAATAAAGCAAAACATTTTATTTCCATTCTTTTTTTTTGAATGAGAGTTTTTGCAAATTAGAATATATAAGAGCGAACAAAGTCAGAACAAAACAAAATGAAATCTTGGGACTTGTAATACAAAAAAAAAGAACAGTGGCTAAGCTAAACTCAGTCTACCAGTTTGGGTTATGGGCCTAAGCAAAGTGAAAAAAACAGTGGCAAAAGTTTTGTTTCAAAATATTGATTTTTGCAGATAAAAGTAAAATTTTGGACGTATATCAATCGATGAAAATAAAAAGATACTTTGAAAAGTTATGACTCCTAAGCTCCTCAAGGATGCTTATATGGAAGCTGAGCCTCCAATCAAGTCAATTATAGGATTGATAAAGTGAAATGTAATTCAGCATCAGTTTGCCCACACCAGGGTTTAATTGATGAGCATCCCCATTGCCAATGCAATGGTCTATTAAGCTGTCTGCCACTACTGCCTGAATAGAAAAAGCTGGTTTGAGATCTTTTTTGCTCCTGCTGGAGGTAAGTTATTTTCTTGTCGATCTAATTGAAAATGAGTCGGCAAAGCAAAAGGGTAAAGGGTTTGAATAAAAAAAAAATAATAAAATAAAAAGCTGTATTACTATCAGCACTCAGAAGAATTTTCAAATTAAAAAAAAAAGGTTTAAAACAAAATAAAGGGGTAATGCTATTGGTACTCAGAAGAATTTTCAGTCAAAAAAATTTTTTTGAAAAAAATGAAGCAGGAAGGACTGGCCTAGAATGGGTAAACATGACTTGTATTACCAGGCTCTTCATTCTCCTCATCGTCGTCATCATCATCATCTTCAGAAGCTACGCCACAAGAATGATTATATAATACTGTTTGTCAAATGTTAGAAACACATACATTGCTCCAGAATATACACAATATGAAATATTGGTGTGCTGAATGAACAGTCAATTCTTACTACAACTATGTGCAAGAAAAAACACACAGATTTGTGATTGAAAGTGTGCTCCTATATATATATATATATATATATATATATATATATATTCTTTTGAGAATATTGATGCTTTTATGTTCAATATTTTCCACATCAAACAAACTATAATCTTCAAAACGTCATTGAAAATTTCAACAAAGTTCATTTGTAATTCTTAAAAATTTTCTTTTCATCTAGCAACTCATCCTTTCATAGTAAGAGAGCATTTTTGTAAGATAATTTACTACCACTGAAATTTCTAAAAAATTTCGTCTGTTTAAGGATATTTCATTGTATTGAGACGTAAACAGCATATCTTTCAAAACCTTGAAATTCTTAGTTTAGTCATGTTGTTAACCATAAAAAATTCATGGCATGGATAAAGGTCTATTGGTTTTTAATTCTATTAATTCCATACATGAGACAATGCAATGACACACTTTAAAGGGATTTGCATTTTTTTCTTATTTTTTTTTAAGAAAACAGAGGTTTTCTATTCAACTCTTATGAATTTGAACTTCAAAGAAACATCATGCCAGGTAAATTGGGAATTTAAATATCAATTTTATGCTTACCTGAGCTACCTCTGTCTGCTGTCCCTGAGCCTGGAGTTTGTGCTACTGTCAATTTAAGAGATTAAAATTTAAAATTTCATTTCAAGAATGCTCATATACAATATTAGTATCTATGGTGCTTAATGGACATGATGAAAGAGTCTGGTCTACTTCACATGAAGAGTTATAAAATTCTGAACTTTCCACTTCTTTGCATAATGTTTTTTACTTCCTTTTTTTATACCAACACAGTTTACCTCAAAAGATAAAAAATACAGCTCAACGAATCTTTACATTTAAGCCTACAATTATATCTTGTAAATTTTATCCTTTTTTTTCCCTTTTTTTCAATTTAATATTGCAAATACTTATGCAAAGTTTACCTAAAGATGGATCAGGCTGTAAGTAACACCTGACACTTCTTCTCCACTCAAAGTCTGTCGTCTCTCTTAGTTTCCTGTGACACATGTTCTCTAAAATATCTTTTAAGTATGTTGATTGCTGCAAAATGTGAAAATAGTATTGAACAATACAATACATTAGTAATGTATGTTTATTTCTACCGTGAGGTGACATTAGTTTCCAACTGACAAAAATCTATCCTCTTTCATTATAGATAAAAAAAATTAATTTACTTTGCATTCAGGAATAACAATTTCATGTGACACTAGGGTTGTTATTAAAATGTCAATAAAGAAGCATACTTTTGAGTAGCTCTGTGAAAATCATAAAAATTGTGACCTGTTTTATAAATAGATGCAGTAATACATTTTTAAATCACCATATTTGAGAAAAACTTAGACAGCATGCATCTCAAAAATATCTTTTGGAGTTGTTTATTATTCTTCTGCATTTATGTGTTCGCTTTGCATACAAAATTTTTCATTAATATTAATCTAAATTTTCACTTTCCTTACTGTGATCATAGCCTCCAGCCGGATTTTATGCATGGGCAACATTGGCTCATCGGAAGACCTCCAGGTGCCTCTCAGCAATACAGTGACAAGTTTTCCACAAGCCATGTTGTATTTGCGCAGACCACCTTGCAAAGCTTTGCGATCATATTTGATCTCTGCAATGGCAGCCTCACACTCAGAGCTCCAGTGATATAGCATGCCAGTGCGGCAAACTTGGGACGGGTACTGTGCATAGAAACAGATTTATTAGAAATAAATACAGGCCCAAAAAATAATTTTAAATGAGAAAAATCTGGTCCTAACATAAATGAAATGAAATGAAATAATATAATTAAAAAGAAAAACGTTTTTTATCAGAGCCACTGCCTAAATTAGGAAATAGCAATTTAACATATGTTATTTTAAAAATCATTTTCCTATTTGGATATTTAATTTTTTTTTTTCAAACTTGTTTACAATTTAAAACAAAACAAACATGGAAAATACTGTTGACAGTAACAGGTACCTTGAGGGCCCATTCCTCCAGTCCAACACCATTATTGCAGTCATCAATCACAGCCTGGTTAAGACAGCGAAGGGTTTCACCAACAGAATCTCTCAGTTTACCCAACCATGTCTCCACACCTTCAGCAAGGGTCACCTGAGACACAAAATGTATATGAAGTACCTATGTACATTGGTGTGTAAAGAGAAACTTACAGAACTTACAAAAGAAAATACTTTAACAGCCTTAACAAAAACAAAGCTGACAAGGCAGGGGTATTTTATTAATACAGCATTATTATGAAAGATTAAGAAGGTATTTCACCTAAATGGAGTGCAGTCTGTAGGCCAAGTGGAGACTAGATTCAGGTCACATTGATCTCATTGATAATTGTCAAATTATGGCATCAATATCAAAGAGGTGCCTTATATTTTAGGCTGATGATCTTTGCATTTAGAATTTTGTATTCTCCTACACCAGTGTAAGAACCTCTATCACTATATCATATTCATGAATATTAGAACCTTTCTCACTTGTTCTCTCCCTCATCTAGCAGGGTGGGAGCCTCTCTGTCTGTTATTGTTAGATATTTATCAATACCAAAACCTTTCTCACAAGTATTATACTTTATCCAGCACTGTTAGAATCTTTTTGTCTATCACCGTACTACATATTTATCAATACTAGAATCTTTCACACTAGTATTATACCTTATCTAGTAGTGTGAGAACCTCTCCATCTGCACTGTGCACAGCTGTAGCATCCATAACAATGATATCATCAACCAGACCTTCTGAGGGCAACATGCTAGGAGCATGTTGTAACACACTTGGGTTGATATTCTGTGTGTATGTCAAATAGAGTAACATGATAAAATTATAATCAAGTTGTTAATGGTAAGAATTTCCAAGAAAGGTAGTTGAACTCTATGCCTCAAGTTACTTTTCAAGTATAAAACCAATTAAAAAACAATTGGTCAAAACTCTCCCTCTTTTGATTACTTTTTAATGTAATTTCAAATAAGCAGTTAGTTTTCCTTAAATTTAGAGACCATATGAAAACATTATAACATCAAAAAAAAATAAAAATTTTGGTACATCAATGCTGCTCTTTTCTCTTTAAAATATGAGTTAAATTAATCCTTTTAAGCGGCAGAAGTAAGAAAAATATACTTCTTGAAAAATTTTCACAATGTTGCTTAACTTACGTAGTGCTGATGTAACCGCTTGTCAATCTTAGGAGGTGTAGTGCTTCGGGTTAAGGCTGAGAGAGGACTTCCTGTTTGAGCCCTTTCATGAGGTGAAGCTGCCAGGCCAGGGGTTCGTCTCATGCCACTTCGGCTATAAGGACCTCCACGATGATCACTGTCATGATCACTATCGTCATGCTCAGGTTCACGGGCTTTCTCTAGCTGGACATCTGCAATGGCACTGAAGATTGACCTGTTCGGAGAGGGTTTTTTTAAGATTTAAAAGATGTAGAGCAATGCAGAGCCTGCAATAACATAACTGCAAGAAATTTTATTATTCTAACAATTGTTTTTATCTATTTTGATGCATTATTTTATTCAAAATTTAATAGATTTTTTTCCACCAATTTAAAAAAGAAATATATTGGATAAGAGCTAAATAATTAGAAAATATCTTAAGATCCTAGAAAACTTCAAAAATTTGTAAGCTTTCATCTTCCATAATCATTAACTTTTGAAATAAATCCTGATGAAGTATTTGGAATGTCTGACCAATATTTTGGCAATAAGTGTTTGGAAGGTCAAAATTAGGCTAAACAAAATCTCAGCTGTCAGTATTATTGCAAGAAACAAAGTTTATTCTATGTGCCAAATAAAAACAAAACGTACTTGAGATGTGGCCTCACAGACTCTAGATCATTTGGTCGAGACAGCAGTGCTAGCAGAATTGGGTCAGACAAGAAGTAGAACCTGGGGAATGCTCGCCGTTTGTTGTCCAGGTAACCTATCAGACTTTTGAAGCATATCTCCAGCTCTTCATGGATGTGCCTTAGCACCACTGCTTTAGGGACTTCTCCACCATAACAACACTGAGGAGAATGAATAAAATCCATTGAACGTCTGTCTTCATTTCACTGTATGTCTGAATGGGCTATCTTTTTATGAAAAAGATTTTTCTCATTCCCTACACAATTGCTGCAAATATCATTTGCTAATTTTTTTTTGAAGTATCAATTGCTTTCTTACAAAAAGATGCACTTGTTAGATCTGTGTTCAGTGTAATAAAACTTTTACCTGTAAAACATTGCGAGTATCAAATGCTCTCTTCATCATTTTTGTCCAGCCTTTGTCAATTCTGGAATATCTTTTGGCTTCTTGTGGCAATTCCTGAAATACAAAAAATGTTTTACAAAACCATCAATATATCACGTTGATGAAAGTTTACTTTATGTCCCTCTACTGTGGCTCGTGAGATTAATTTCTGTTTTGCGATATAGATTTTTGTAATAAAATCAAAAGAAACAAAATATTAGCACAGCCAAGATTTTAATTCTGAGATATTGGCTAATAAATCCCAAGTGCTCTTAAAATGTTACCTATTATCAGCTGACTCGGTAAAATTATATCTCCATTCTATTTACAATCTTTAAAGAAAATTTTATTTGTCCATGTACAGAAAAATTCAAATCTCAACACTAAAATGACACAGAAGAAAACTGGTGTCGCGACAACAAATTTTTTTACATAATGAAATATATTAATTAAGTGTCATGGGCAGTCATCAAAAGATAATAGGACCCAGATCTACATAAAACTTGCTACAGCAAGTCAGTTACTTAAAATCTTTAAATGACATTAGGTAAAGTATTTAGCATGAAATTTCATTCAGCACCAGCTTACCCTAACAGCCAGTGAGTTGCTAAACACAGCCTCCAGGAACTGCCACAGATCCTGCACTTCCAGCCAGAGCTCTAGCACTTCAGCCACTTCCTTGAGTTTCTCTGCCCAAGACGCAGCTTCATCACGCAGTGGGCCAATATATCTGGGTCAAGAAAGAAATATGAAAGTGTAAGATATTGAAGCAAAAAAATCCTAAGATAAAGGCATTAGCCCTTAAATCATAGATATGAAAACTTCTTTTGCACCTATGAACATCGTCTTGGAGAGTAACATTTAATAGAAGATTGAGATTATTTTCTTAAAAATTATCTGACATTCAATTCTGATTTAAAAAAAAAAAACTGTTATAAAATAAAAACTTATTCAAAATTGGAACTAGTTGGAATTTACAAAGCAAATAAACTTAAAGACAAAGATCTCCAATATAATTTTTAGGTGCAAAAAAATGGTTTCTTTGCCTTCTCAATTAATGTAACATATCCATAATGTTGTATGATAGGCTCATTGAGAAAATTGTCACTTTCTAAAAATGAAAAGTTTCAATTTTCTATTTTTGAAAAAAAGGTAATAAAATAGTGAAAAAAGATAATCTTCTCACCTTGTGTAATTTAAGTAGAATCAGAATTGTTTTTTTTTTCAAAAAAATCTGTTTAATGACTACAATTCTAATAACCTAAGATCAGTTAATTAATATGGCACACAAATAATCAGTCATCTATGCAGTATTAGATACTAAATAAAGGTGTCCTCACCTAGAGGTGAGCATAGTCGCCAATAGAGCCTCAGCATCCTCCAGTTGCTCCAGCAGTCGTTCAGTGAAAGCTTTGTCCAGAAACATTGGGCCCCTTTTCTTGTAGTGCTCAAAGTTCAGAACCTGATGCATTTAGATAATTGAGTACATTGTAGTTTGTTTTTTTTAATCATATTTTTTTTTTTTTTTTTTTTTTTTTTGAGGGGGGGGGGGGGGGGAGAAATTCTTGAGTTTAAATATTTAAATAAAAAAAAGTTATGAAATCTGTTGTCTCATAAAAATTTCTTTTTATCTTTTTTTTTTATTTTGACTGTGTAATACTTTTGCTATATTTTTCTTCTATTTATTTCCTCATTTCCTTAAACAAATTGCATCACTAGTTCAGGAAAAAGATCTTACTTGCAGCATTACAAATTTCATAGTTAAACTAGGACATGAAAAACCATGTCATCAAAATTTCCCTGCAAATGCACCAAGAAGGTAAGCAGGTATCCTCTCGTATTGCGTTATATTTCTTAGGTTATTAGTAAAATATCAGTAACTGAAACGTCAGTGTCAGAAGAGAGACAATCTCCATCTCTGAAAAATCTCCACATATCTGACCTGTTCTGTCCATTCCTCCTCTGTGACTCTCATCTTGATCTCAAGTTCCAGCTCTCGACTAGCGCCCTTGCAGATCTCCTCAATCTCACTTCTATGGCTAAAAGGGCAAATGAAGAAAAAAATTGATGAGAGAAATCAATTTTCAAACGTTTTGCTAAACAGTGAATAAGGAACTTTGTTGTGACTGACTTCAGCCAGGGAGGAGAATTTAAAATGGAAGCATAGGTAATTAAACCAGTAGAGCAAGTGGTGCCTAAGAGTTGTAAATGAATACTGCATTAAATTAGGGTTAACAGCTTGAGATATACCAGAGCCCTGAGTATAGCACGGTCAAAATGTCATGCATATGTATAACACTTTTCAACATCTATAAGTCTCTAAGCCTACTATGGAATCTTATATTTTACTTTATCAATAATGCTCACTTTAACAGGGCCAATTTATAGCTCACACATCTTGTCATGGTTTCAGAGAGATAAGAATTAGCCTAACACCTCAAATGCTTTTGTGATTGAATTATTCTTGAGAGGTGATATTGTAAACCTCGATTCTGCTCAAATCTGTTGTTTAAAACACTGGGGAAAAAAAAATTGAGCTGTGCAAAGCAAAAAAAAAAAAAACTGATGAAAGAAAGCTAAAAACTGGGTGAAATTGATGAAGTCAAAGACAAAAGGCTTTTTAAAACTAGGGGAGCTACAAACCTGATGAGTCCAATATCAAGCAAGTGACAGAGTTTGAATACATTGCCCTCTAGCTGGAAGGAGCTGTGGGTTACCTGCATGACTTGAAGCCAGTGGCGATTACGAATTTCCTGTTATGGAGGGAGGCAGAAGGAATGCAGTTTAAAAAATAAATAAATAATTAAGAAGACAGAAATGCTAGAATAGAATAGAAATGACTTTGTTGCCCTAGATTTTGGGTTTGACAGAATTTTGTTAAACATTAACAGACTTGCAAAGTATAAGAGCTGATTAGGTATTACATCTTGATTGTGATTCAAGCTAATAGAAATGTTTTTCAAAAATTAAACTTATTATTAAAAAATGAAAATACAAAAGAGGAAGAAGAAGAAGAATAGTATCAATAATAACATCAAAAGCAAAAACAAAATCAACAATAACAAAATATCCTCAATAACAGCAGCAGCAACAACAACCATATGAAGGAGAATAAGGAAAAATAAAAACAATGATGATAACATCTTTGCCTCTACAAGGAAGACAAAAAACAGCAAAAATCATCAATATGGAATAATTTTCGGCAATGTAGAATGCAAATAATTTAACGTTTCAGCCTTGAACAAATTAATTCTTCACACAGTAAATATTTTATTTGACTGAAAGTTCATTTGCACAGACTTAGAAAAGGTTAAAATAATAAACAGAAATTTTCAACAAAAAATTTAAAGGCAGCCATGATTCTACAATCATAATCAATTTTCAAATATCTTCTCAGACTAAAAGGTAGATTGATTCAGACTATAAGTCAGGAATGAAAGGACTTATAGATATGGGTGACAAAATGTTGGTCACTAAAATGAAAAAAAAAACAATGAAAAAGGCAGCATCTCCTTCTTTTTCCCATTGTCATTAAGCTTCTATATAAATATAAACAGATGAGACTACTCTCATTTAAAAAAGATAGTTGGTTTCATAATGTTGTTACTGGTCAGTCATTCCACAGACTTATTCTATACATTGAAATTCAAGCTGTTCAACAGTTGGGATATTATTTTAAAAATGCTTTTTAAAAATGTTTTTCTTGTGAAAGGGTTTTCTTCATTTTGATAATTTTTTCTAAGAAATATTTTTTTAATCAGAAAGAGAATAACAAAGGTTACTTATTTGTATGTGTGTGGGAAAACAAATATAATAGTTGAGTTTACAAGATCAAAGCCAAAGACTGACGTGAGAAAATATTCTTAGTTTTCAGATATGCATCAAATAATGAAAATTAGTTGTTTCGTATATTTTATTTGTTCATGCATCAGCATGCACAAGTACCATGCATTGGTCTCAAAAACAAATGGGAAAAGGTTCAAAAAGAAAAAGCTTTCGCTTTAAAATATTGAATTATAATATCAATTCAAATTTGATTTGTTAATAGCCTTCCCAAAAAGAATAAAATCAAAACAAGCAGTATCTAACAAAATTTCTAGCAGTCTTTAGACGGCTGAATAAGAAACAACTGTTCACATTCAAAATGATGAAAAAAAAAAAAAGAAATAAGCACAAAATATCATTGATTTAAATTACTTTTCAATAAAAAAATAAGACCAAAATGTAATAGCTGGTGCAAATCTTAGAAAAGATGGCAGGGCAATGAGTTTGTGCAAACTAGAAATATTTACCCTTCGCCCTCTAAAAATTCTTTTAAAAAAAAATTAAAAAATAATGTTCTAATGAAAAGCTTTCAAGAGGTAAAAAAAAATCAACAAGATGAATGAGTCATAAATGAATTCAAATAGATTGATGTGAAGAAGAAACAACAATGAAATATAAACCTTGCAATATTTTCTCCTATATCTAAATTCTAAGGCACGTAAATCGATAACTGGCAATAGAAGAACTAAGCACACTTTCAAATACACTTCAAATTGACAAAGAGGATTGTTATTCTAAAAGAGAGAGAGAGAGAGGGAGGGAAAGAGGGGAGAGAGCTTTGTGAAGTGATCATGCGGAAGAATTGGTACCAGTTAAGGGAAGACATTAGAATAAGAACCCATTATCAGATAGGAGGTATAAGACAACTCAAATTCACTCTTCACTGCATCAAAAACCCTCATGTCAATCTATGCCAACTACAGGGTTGAATTCAATTTATTTAATCCATAAAAGGAAGAAACAGTGCTAAAATTAGAAGAAAAATGGTGTCGATTACATTTATTTCATCCCCCTTTTCTCCTTTTCTTAATATGCTTGATTTTAAAAATGTCAGCATGCGCATGGTGTAGATCTTGTGTTTGGGAGATTTGAATTGATGATGAATATATTTCACGTCTTGAAATGAAAAAGATAATGAGGTGAATTTTAGGTGTATCAAATAATATTTCAGTATTATACATGCATTTAAATAATTCATTTGGTGAAATTTGCATTGAATATTTGGATGGTTTTCTTGGAAATGGCATGTGCAAAAATATGGGAATGGAATAAAGTATGAGTGATTAAAAAAAACGGCATATTAAAGGGTACATTAAAACACAGTTGAAATGAGGAACATTCATGTCTGTAAAGCATGGCACTTTAGTTGGATGGGGATGGGGAGACAAAGGAAAGGTAGAGAACCTAGAAAAAAAAAAACACAATATAAATACTTGATGAGTAAAAGAATGATCACCACTGAAGGCAAAGAGATGTAAGAAATGATCAGGAAGATCCAAAAAAAGATTGCAAACCGAGAGCTTCCATGTAAAAGCTCTAGCTTCAGCAAAACAAAGAAGCATAATATACTTACACTTATATTGAAACGATTATTGCCCTGTTGATGTAATACTGCATTTTCAGATCTTATTCAATAACTAAAAGCTAAATTTAAACTATTATTTCATGCATTGCACACAGTCTTCAGTAAAATTCATTTCTAAGGTCTAGGTTGGTCATCAAAATAAGATTCAATGCACATGATTTTCAAAAAGCTTGTATGTAAGCACCTATAAGATAAAAACAAGGAAACAAATTTGAATCCATCTATAATTAATCTATGAGAAACAAAAAATTAAGATAAATGTTTAGAAAAGAGATGTAATTTTTCATATAATTATGAAATAATAAATTTTTAGTCAATCAAATATTTAAAAATGTGATAAGAACAAAGAACATTATGCTCTAAAAGTATTATGCAACGAATTGCGAAATTCTCTAAGTAATGCAATTTTTATTGATGGTAAGGACAGTGTGAGTAAGTTCCAAATCGAGCATCCAGAACGGAGTAGAATAATCAATAGAAGTGATTGAATTTCTACAAAATAATTGCAATATCATTTTAAATTTTATATTTGCTTGTCCTCTTCTCTCCTCTCCAAAATGATAAGAAACAAACCTGTTGATATAGACTCTTCAGCTTAACTTCCTTCTAACCATGAAAAAAAAATAAGGGAGGGCTTATTTGAACAACAAATCAGCAAACAGACAATAAGCAGGGGGAGGGAGAGAGGAGAGAGAGAGAGAGAGAGAGAGAGAGAGAGAGAGAGAGAGAGAGAGAGAGAGAGAGAGAGAGAGTAGAGAGAGAAAAAGAGAGAAAGAGAGAGGGAGAGAGAGAGAGAGGAATCTGTAGACAGACATAAATAGAGAAAGATTGAAAGGTAGGGATAGACAAAGAAGATAAAAGCAGATATAGAAATTGAAGATAGAGAGAGATAGAGAAAAGATTTTTTTCTGACCTGCACCATTTCTAGGCAATTAGTCCTTTGCAGATGAAAATGGTGTGTAAAGCAGAGGAATGAAATTTCTAATTTTCAATCTCCATGTTCAAGGTTTAAATGCAATGTTAGTGTAACCTCAACGAAAAATTTCTTAAACGCCTGTCAAGTCTTAAGATAGAGATGGTTAGATGAGACTCAACCAGATAGCCCAAGTCAGACATTTACATTTTCAGTTCTACAAAGAAAGATCGGGTGCAGGGAGAGCATGGAACTTATGAGATAAATAGGAGAGAGAGAGAGAGAGGGAGAGAGAGAGAGTGAGAGAGAGAGAGAGAGAGAGAGAGAGAGAGAGAGAGAGAGAGAGAGAGAAAAGTGAGATGAAAAAAATAAAAAAGAAAAGGTGAGGACAGTGAGTAGAAAAGTTTTTTTATAGATAAATTTAGTTTTGATTCAGATTAATGTTTTTATGTAAACTCTTTAAAAACAGCATGTCTTTTGGGTGCATATCTGTTGTATAAAACCAAAATACTTTTTAGAAGGAAATATGAAAATTCACAGATTTGGGAAACCAAATGAAATTACAAAGCCAATATGAGTCAAGTAGATGTTATTTTTTTAATCTGTTTGATTTTTATTTTTAAGTTGTGTAACACTGTATAAAATGAAAAAGTTTGCTTTGAGGTGTGAGAAAGAATAAGATATCAGTAGAAAAAATAAAAGAAGACAATGCTATTGTCTGAAATCTGAAAACAGAATTTAAAAACCATCGTTAAAATGTCAAATCTCAAATAATAAATTTTCATTGGATTGGTCTGGACTTCAGAACATCTCATTTTGTGATGTTGCCACTTTTATTTAAGTATTCTCAAGTCATATAAAAAAAAAAATTTATATGTGTCCAGAGAGTTACAATTTATTCCCCCTGTAAAATATCATGCAAGCAAGATGCAGACAGTTCAGAATTTTCATAAGATTTTTGTTTTTGTATTTGTTTGTACTTTTGTTTTGTCAAAGCAGATTAGATAATTGCTCTAAATTAAAGGTCACTCATTCACTGCAAAAACATGAAATTGAAATATTAAGACAGCTTATCAAATTCAACACATCACAGGTATCACAATCAGAAAATATGGAAAAGCATACAAATGAAGAATCATCAACAAAAAAGAAAGAGTGCAATTTTGTTTTCTTTTTCTTTTTTTTTTTTTTGGGGGGGGGGAGAGAAGGGGGGTGTTGAAGAGACAAATTGATATATACTTCAAGTAAGCTCTGTACTCAATGGAAAAATGCAAACACCTTTTTAGTAAACCTTTGAGACTGCAAGATCTAAGTGACTCATTAAGAAAGGGGCTAATTCAAAACAAATAGCGAGGTAAGAATAACTTCATGATTGTAATTTTTTTTTAAGTGATAAATTGAGACATAGTTGTGCATATAAGTAAAACTGTGAGGCCACTGAAATTTTTTCTCAAACAGAATTGCACAATTTTGTAGATTAGAAAATACATACCTTTGACGCCAACTTCTGTAGTAAGGGGAAATATTCCAAGTAAGTCTGCAATTTTGTCTTCAGATCATTATAGGCATCCCAGTCTTTAAGTTTGCTGGGAAGAGCCAGGCATTCATCCCAATAACCTTCCACCTAGAGAAAATAGTTGAATAAGTATTCATTTTTATATGCTCGACTTCTTTCAGGATCAAACTTTCTGGCGATGAAAAGAGTGAAATCAAGAGATGGCAACTGCTTTCATTTAGTTCAAAAGGTCTTAACACCACCATGAGTGAAAGATCTTTGTGGTCCTAACAATCTGAAAAAACTTTATTATCTTTTAAGCCCTTCAGCTCTAGTTTGCCTGTGCAAGTATTCAAAAGCCAAACAGTTAAATTCACTGGTAAGTTCCTCTTTAAATAAACTACAGTACCTGGATCTTCTATGAACTGTTTATGTGAAAAGATAAAATGATTAAAATTCGATTAAATTTCAATCTTAAAATGTCATGAAGATAAATGAAGCATACTGTAAAGTGAAAATCACTTGAAATTACAATTTTAACAAGTACGTCTCTGAGTTTTGTCCCTAATAATTCATTTTTTTAATATTTTGAACAGCTATTAAGAATTTCTCTAAACGAAATCAAAACCCATTTCCGAGCCAGCTGTGACAATATTCTTGGGTAACTTTTGCTAAAATAAGCTTTCTGACATGAAAACTAATAAAAAAGAAACCTAACATAAATTTTTTGGTAAAATGTGTATATGTAAAAACCAAACAGGAGCTTCATTGCACCAGATAATAAAATGAGTAAAAAATAGAGTAATTTTACTAACCACTTGTAAGGTCTAAAAGGACAAAGGCCCACAACTTTTAGATCTTGTATTATACTATTTATAGACACTAATGCATCCTTTTGGATCCTTTATAATTACAAAGTTATCCTCCAAGTGAGGTGTTTTTGCTTTCTATTTGGATTAATCACATGTAAAACAAGTTGATTTTCATTCTGTTCTGTTTTTTGCAAGTCATGAATTTTAGTTCCATAAAGATTTTTTTCAGGTTTTTCTAGAGAGATATAACATTTTAGTTATATTAAATTATATTTTAAGCTAGACTGTGCCCATATAGTATGGTGCTACCTCAGCTGATGATCCTTCCAAGTCCACCTCAGCCCAAAGAGTATCTCTGAACTTATTATCAAAACGGATGAACTTTTGGAACAATCCATAAAGCTGGCTCAGCAAATCCAACTCCTGTAAAAAAAAAGCAAAAAACCAAAAGCATTTGTAATGTGCATTCAAATATTTCATTCAGAAAACTAAACAGCCTAATTTTTTTTTAAACAAACTGACAGGTCTTTTTTTTATATATAAACTAACAAACTATTATATTTCATAGTGGTGAAATAAAATTTAACTATTAAATATGATAGAAACATAATATCAGATCAGCATGGAATAAGGATAGTTTTTCAGGAGCTTAAAATGAAACAAAAAGTTATTTTAACTTTAGGTAAGATCTATGTTAAATAGGTGTCATATTTTAAATCCAAGACAGTCAGAAAAAAATCCCTTATCTTCTTCATAGTGCAGAGAAAGTGGTGAAAGAGATATCAAAGAAGCAAAACAAAGACATGAACTCATGCATTTATTTGTGTTTTATATGTTTTATCCTGCTGGGATTGTGGAAACTTACCTCTCCAGTTTTGTCAAGCTCAGGGAAAGGTTTGCATGCAATGCCAAAGAGTTTAGAAACAGAGTCAAGTGTTTTCCTCTTAGCATCATAGATTGTGTATCTGTGTTGGAAATCATGCAGACGGGCCACAGCCTCTGCTGGCTGAATGCCTGGCACAGAAGGTCCTTGGGCGTCAAATGCATTTCTGAACTGGATTACCTCCACAACAAATGTCTGAGGAAAAGAAGTATATCAGCTGTGAGAGGAAACAATGAAGAGTATATTTTCTACAGAATGGTAGATGAATACCTAGCCTGTGAAAGAAAATTGTTTTGGGAAATAAATATTTATACAATGAAGAGTATAAAATTATTCTCTACAGAATGGCAGATGCAACCTAATTATGAAAGGAAGTTGTTTTGGGAAATATATACGTATTTTCCATTTAAAATTTGACAACTTTTGAGACATAAATATGAAAAAAAGATCTTAAAGCTTATTCATAAAGGAAACAGAAATCTCCTTTTCTAATGTACCTTTTTTCTTACTCCATACAAGTTAAATAAAGTGAAATATTTGCTATGAAAACTAATTTCACAACTTCAATGTTTTAACAAAAATGCAATTCCAATTTATCTGCCTCAATTTTGTAGTTGTAGCTAAGTCAGCTCACCTTGACCTGCTTGTCAAGCTCCTGCTCAAAGGCACCACGTCTTTCCTTAAGCAAAACCTCCCTGACCTGCTCAGCCAGCTCCATAAGCTCTGCCCATTTCTCCCTCAGGCTGTCAACCTCCTCAACCTCTTGTCGCGGCAGTCTCAGCTCAAACTCTCTAGTTGTAGAGATGAAATGGCCAGGAAAAAAAAAACAGAAATTAAAGAAAATTCTTTGAAAAAAATACTTTTTTGTTGTTTTATCTGATTGATACATAATTTGTTCAACAGAAAACAAGTAAAAATAGTATTGATATTGACAACCTGCATGAATACTATGGAAAAAGTTGAGAAGCGGTTTTTTATCAATAAAGAAAAGACCAAAACAATATTTATTTCTCAAAAGTACAAAAGATGAAATGTATTCTCTAAATATTTGTATGTTTTGATATTGATAATTTTGAAAATGAGAACATATTTTGGGAATCATAATTTGTTTTTGTTTTTTCAGATTTTGTGACACATACATTTAAAATAAATATTTTCTATTGCCAAATTTTAATTCACACATTGAAACTAATAACAATAGAAATGTCTTCTGCCAAGAGATCTTGAAAAAGTGTATTCTTTGAGTGTAAAAAACTTCTCATGTCAAGTTCCGCTTATTCATAGAGGTTGGCTTCAAGATATATTACATTTAGATAACAATTTTTTTTTCATTTCACACTCTATTACATGCACTTTGATTTACCCAAATTGCTATTAATATGATGCATTAAAAGGAAAAAATAAGCTCAAAATCTGACTTTTCTTTTTTTCCGCACAAAATTTATTGTGGGGTTTATTCACCTGAGCTTGAGGTACATTGTCTCGAGAGGTAAGTAGATACCATCAATCTTGTTCTCCATGTCTCTAAGCTCCTCAAGCAGGTGAAGGGCTGAATTTAACTGATCCAGTGTTTGCACATGTTGCTCAAGTCTTGCTTGGACATTGGTGCGGTATGTTACCACACTATCCAATTTTTTCTTTAGTAAATACACGAAAATATAAATGTTTTTAATACTAATTTCAGTAGTTTGCTTCTTTATATTAGTTAAATTTACATTTTCTTTCCTATTTAAATTAAAATTTTTACAGAAATACAATACATAAAAAATTAGTTCAAATTTACAGTAAAAGCATTTTGAAGCCTGATACATTTCCATTCCTTCTCATGACTTTGACCACTAGATTTTAATATATTTTCACACAGTTGATAATGCTGGCTATAAAATGTAAAACCTCGCTCAAAGCAGAGTTGTGTATACTCAAATATTCACAGGTAAATGTGCCAACGTTTGACTTTTCTTACCTTTGCTTCTTCATGCAACACAGATGCAAACTTTGTTTTCCAAGCCATGGAGAATCCATGCAAGCTATCCTTGATGGGGTCAGAGAATAGATTGATTGGGCCAACAGGTAGGCGAGCTGGTATCCCCAGAACTTTTTTCTCTAGGTACAGGTAACGCTCAACCTGTGGTAGAGTGGATTGATAAATAGAAAAATGGAGTTTCTTTTGGGTATTGTAATATATATCTTATTATTCAAAATATTAGGATCAAAGCTATAAAGAAAGAAATGCATTTTGAGGCAGGGATGCAAAGGAAGAGAGAGAGAGCGAGAGAGAGAGAGAGAGAGAGAGAGAGGAAGGGAAAAAGAGTAAGAGAGCGAGAAAAAGGAAAGGGATGAGAGAAATAGAGAGAGTGAGAGAGGGCGGAAGGACATAAAGAAATATATCAATTTTGTATTGATCAGAAGTTCACTAAAGACATGAACACAAGACATCCCAAATGGGGTTCTATTACTTCATAAGTTTATTTATCTAAGGGTTTCATTGATGTACCTCTCTGTTGATTGCAACCACTCCAGGGTCAGCCATCACAAACTCATTGAAGTTACCATACATATCATCACGCCACAGGAAGTTGTAGTAGCTAAAGTGAAACAGATGTCTGTTGACCAACCCACCAAGTTCTGAATTGAAAAAATAAATTCTTCATTCTATTTCTCTATTTGATAATCAAAATTTTTTTTTGCACAACACTTGGGAAATTCTATATCTAAAATACTTAAATATTTATGTCTGTGAAAAAAGTCCAGACATAACAACATTCTGAAAACTTAATGAAGAAATATACATGCAATTCAAAGTAGTCAAAAAAAATCGTTTTTAATTCTTTATTGAGTTTTTCAGTGAGTTTACAAAAGATTTGAAACGATAACACTGATTGAGCAAATGAAGCCGCTTCTATTTTGAATTGAAAGGAATATTTTATAGATTGATATTTTTAAGACCAACATAATAATGATGCTTAAATAATTAATAGTCAACTTAAGTTATAAGGATATATTAAACACAAACCTCATAAATTTTTGAATCAACTTAATGTATCATTGAAGTGTCATCAAATAGCAAATCAGATATCGTAATCCTATACAATCTATGTTAAAAACAGTTTTATTTCACACAATATCAAACATATCTTTGATGAAAGAACAATAACTGTGGCAAACATACCATCAATGACAGCAGTGAGCTGAGACACAAGTTCCTGGATATTTCCATCACTGCTGATCATTCCATAGAACGACTCATCTCCAGACTCACTCATCCATGAAATTTCTGAAGCAAGAAACAAGGGACCCAGTAGTATAAAAAAAAAATGAATGGAATCGAATTAAATAAAAAATTACAGAAAGGAATAATTTATCAATTCAGAAAGTATTTAGAAGATTTTTACACATTAATCTTTCAATGTCAGCACCCATAAAAAGAAAATTTGAAATCAGATTCCCAATCTGATGCTTTCTAATTTTTAAAGAACTTTATCTCTCCTCAAGATATGTATTGGAATTGAAGAGGCCAGAAAGTACAGGCATTATAAAAATCAAGAAATATCAAAACTAACATCAACAAAATTTATGGTCATTCATTCATGCTAAGGAAAAATATCAAAGTCATTTCTTCTCCTTCATTACCCATAGATGCAGAAGGGCAAAATAATTTAACTAATATTGAGATAAATTATCAACCGATTTGTGGATTTTATATACTGAACAAAAAATTATTTTTACCATTATTAGCCTCTAGAATGGCATTGCTCATGTCTGTAATTGCTTTCTGCACAACATCCAGAGTTGGTTCTACAATAATATTGGGTACTGAAAATTTCACACTAACTTCAAATCTGAAAAAAAAATAGAAAAGATTTTTAACATACATTTATTTTATTCAATTTCAGTAAGATATTTTTTATACATAAGATTGGCCTTTTTTCATAAGACATCCTATGAACTAAAAATATAAGGTATAATTTTCTTAAAATTTGATAAGAGAAAAAATAATTAGTATATAAATTTACTAATGCTTTGAAATGAATCTTTATTTATTGCAAACAAGACAAAATCAGACCTTTCTTGCATTTCTTACCAATTTTTCCCAATACTTTAGATTTATGAACTTCCTTTTTCATTTCTGCTAAGGTTTAATTCTGATTCTTATCCCTTTTATTTTCCTCTTATATACATTTGCATCACTGTGTATGCTGCCTTTTAAGGTATAAAATGTATATTGAGTTCACTCCTGCAGAAAACATCAATCTTCCTATTTGCAATATGTATCAATAGGCACAGTCATGACTGAATGATCCTCATAGCAGAACAAACTTACTGTAGCAAAGTGCTGACTACAGCATTCTCCCCTGGTGACCAGGTCATCTGAGATAAGTTGGTCATTGTGCTGTCAGGACGATTGGAAGTCTGTGACATTCTTCCACCACTCTGAGCAGAGTTAACACGACTGTTTCCAAGGCTACCACTGAGGCATAAAAATGTATGGGTCATAAAGGTCAAACGCTTTGAAATGCCATAAAAGAATTCAATATTCCTGCAGAAAGCAGCTATGTAAAGAGGATTCAACTAAGAAAAAAGAAACACACAAAAAAAACATATTTTTACTTGTATAACTGTTTCTTTAATTCAAATATTAAAAATAAATGTTTTTTAACAGCCAGATGTATGCTTAATTATCCATCAGTGGCTAGAAAAAGTAGGAATCTATATGACATATGCATGTGTGTTTTACAATAACTGAAATTATCACTCAAATATTGATTTAAATATATGTATTGAAGAAAAAATATGTCAATTAACTACTATTTTAATGATCCAACTCTATATTAAGTAGATTAAACTATATAAAATTCATATCATTAAGAAACATGCTTCTAATTATCAAACCTTTGACCTAGAATACTTTTTGTTCTCTTTCAAGTACTTTGATGGTGGCAATGCTTGATCCAAAGATCTTTCTGGTGCATTTAATACTGCTTTTATTTTTACATTCCATAGAGATCTATTCTGATATGTAACTCACCCAGTCAAGTTACCATATGCAGCACGAGGTGATGGAGAGCTGCAGTCACTCTGAGTCTCAACATTGGATGATGGTGTGAAGGCCCGGATCACCTCCCCTGTGCAACCTGTGGCCTCTGCCAGACGTGCGAGAGATGTTGTGGTTGCACTAAGCACTGCCTGGAATACTTGATTCTTGAAATGACCTGATTTGGACCACATTACACAGATACATTTATATACGTGAGTAAATAATACTATGTGATTGTGTATTATTTGTACTAATATTCAACATAGATATTCTACAATGATTTGATTTCTAAACATGCCTTGTATATTTGATTCTTTATAGTTTTTATCAACAGGCTTTAAATAACTTTACCAATATCTATCTTACTGTATTCAGGCAAATAACATGATCAAATAGATACACTTTAATTTTTTTCCTTCTTTCTCAAAGAGGAGACATAATTATTGACCTGGTCAAATGCTGCTAAAATCACATCTAATATTCTTATATCAAACCAAGAGTAAATAGATTGCAGTTTGCAATAGAAACAAAAGCTTTCCCCTTATACAACTATTGATGTAAAACTATCCAACATAATGTGAGGCATCCAAAACTATTCTGGGCATTTTTACACCCAGATTTGCTTAGAGTTAGAACTCTGAAAAGATGTATGCCTCAAGAAGAATAAGAATTTCAAAGTTACAAAATACTAAAAAAAAATTTAACTTTAGTACAATTTGACGCAAGCTTTATTACAAATGAGTCCACCAAGAGCTTTTCAGAGATATTCATATTGTGCAGTTTGGAGTGTCTCTTATCCCACTGAGGTGGCATTAGTCTATGACAGCTTGAAAAACAAATCACATACCGATCAGCTCAATAACATTAGACTCCTCCAAAGCCATTTCCCTTTTCTCTTTCTCATGTTCATCATCATCCAGCAACATCTGAAGTTTCTTCTCCTTCAGCGCCTGCTTGCTGTCAGGCTGTGCAGGTAATAAGATATAAAGTTTCAAGGTTATATGTTAGTATGGGCCCTGAAGAAAATTGGTGAATTTTCAGAATCTGATATATTCTTAGTCTTTATCACCGTTAAACACATATAGATGATAAAATTTAAATGATCTTAATCATATCTCGATAAATTGTGTGGTTTCAATTTTTCATTTCCATATTGACCCTCTAAAAAAATATCTTCTGAATTATAGACCTGTTTCTTTTCTTTTCCTTTGCTTAGCGCTTATTTGTGATAATCAATTTATTATAATTTTTCTTTTGCATTTCAAATACAGTGGTTTCCACACTTTAACAAAAATCAAGATATGATGCTGACCATACTTGTTTTCTCCAATATCTGTTTTCATTGTAAAGATTGTAAAAGATGCTTAAATGTAGTCATTTTAACAATCAAAACATCTTATGCATTTTGAATGTTTAATTTAAAAAAAAATACTTGCAGATCATTAAAAAAAAGAAAGTAATGACAAGGAGAGGTCACTGAATCAGTCAAAAAACTCAAAACATCTTTCCTAAAGTTAATTGTTTGAATTGTAACAGAATGTGATCTAACTTAAATCAATGAAGATCTTAGGGTCAATTTCCAAATATGCTTAACATTAATAATCTATTTAAATGTTAAAAATATCTCAAGTCAGTTATCAAAAAAAGACAGTAACAAGTGTGGCGGCATTTAAAAAACAGAGTGGCTGTTAAGTTGTTTTTTATAAAATGAAATATGTACTTAGAATTATTGCTTTGTTGAAAATATTCATGAAAATATTATGTGTGGACAGCAAACTTAATAACTTTATTTTTTTTACAAGTCTTAAAAGTTTAACTGACTAATTTAGATTTCAGGCTTATTATAGTCCATTCACCAGTAATTAACTGGTATTCTAAACAATTTTTATTTTCATCATTTACAAACACATAATAAATTGTGAAGGGTCTTCAGTTATTCTCCAGAGCATACACATGTTTAGCAACAAATTGACTCATAAATATTTTAGAGTCCATTGCAGGTCTAGACTATTCTGAATTGTATAATGCCCTCCAAATTTCTTTCTGTGTTTGATAAGTTGTTCACAATGGGAAATGGAAAACAATTACTTTTGACTTCTAACACCAAAAAAAGTTGAAAAAAGAGAGAGGAATATAAACTTTTTGAGTTTGACTTGATGTCATACTGTTCATGAAAAAATACGGTATTATTATTGCTTTTATTGGTGATTTTTTTTTAATGAAAAAGAGAAGAAAAGAAGGAAAAAATACATATTTTTTAAAAACTAGAAATACACATATTCAGATTTTCTATTATTTGAATAAAAATTTAAAATTTAAAATTTAAAAATTTAAAACCATAATTCTGAAATCTCACCATGGTATACTTAATGTCATTTTTAAAGAATGCACGTTTCTTAATTTAATAAAGTGGAAAATATTTCATGCATTATTGTTTGAAACCTTGATTCGCAACAAGAACTGGTGAAAATAAAAGAACATGCATGAAGTTAGTTTTTTTCATCTGAGCCTTCATGCAAATGTGTGTACTTTCTAATATACTCTTTGTACTTGAAGAATGTTTCATGCAAGAAATTGCATGCAATGCTTTATCAATGTCAAATGGAATAGAGAAAATAAAGTTTTTTTCATTGGTGGACATCAAATGCAGGAAACTACATGGTGGACTAAACCTACACAATCACAATGCTGCAAATACAATAGCCATACCTCTTAAACAGACAACCATGATACTGTAGGGAAAACACAAAACGTGCACCACATCACTGCAAATACTATCAATATATCTCGTCTGAGAATATGTAAATATGTGCGAGAAGTTTTTCCACCCAAGTGTTTTCTATGAGATTTTAGACACACAGAGCTGCAACTTATGTTGGCGTACAGATTTGGATGTATGATGAGTTTTGTCTGCCTGTTTTTGACGAATGTTTCGAAGCTTAGACATGATGGTGGTGTGAGCATGAGCAACACTCTTGAGGGTAATAGAATATTCCTGAGGAAAAATAGATTCAGCCATAAAGTTGATCAGTGATGCATTTAATACTGTGAACTATTTGCAAATTTTGTAGATTTTCTTCTTATTGTAATCATAAATCCTCAGTTACCTGATTTAAGCTTTTATTTGTTTTTATTTTTAAGCAATCATTCAGAACAATTTGAAGCTATGAAAACTATATTCTTGTATGTTTCTTAATAAAAAAAAAAAATCCTGCCTTTTATTTAGCTAAATTTGCACGTCAACTTTAATTCCTTGGGAGAAAAGAATTGGTTATCCCTGAAAATGTTGATATATATTGACATATATTATCTGTCATGTCAGCCTCATCAATTCAAGCATTTTTGATTGACAATTATTTTGTCTTTCAAAGAAACAAATATACACAAAACTAGAAATCTTTTTTTTTTCATTTTTGAAAGAAAAAGAGCTGTGTGGATTATGCGTGGAAACTTACTATATATTACTGACATGACTCATACTTAGATAATAGCTTAACATGTTTAAAAGTCTGCTCTACATATTCAGCAAACTTTACTTTGTTATTTTTATCATTACAAGCAAGCATTAGAAAAATGCATCACAATTTTGATGTATTTATTTTATCACTTCTTGCAAAATTGTTGTTAGATCCATAGGCTTTAAATGTTAAAATATTTTGTGAAATTTTCAATATATCTTTATTGCCATTTATAACAATCATATGCATTAAAAGTTCTTGGCATCAAAGTTAAAAAGCCTTGAAGAATTTTTTTCCAGATGAAAAGAAAAAAAGTTAAAAAATAATTCTCAAAGTCTTTCTATTGAACTAAATGTTTGAATGGTTTGATTTTCTTCATCCTTTTAAAAACTAAAAGGTATTAGTATGCACAATTTTGAAACAATTGCATATTCATACGGATCTTTTCCTCTTAAGAGACTTTTGGTGATTTCAAATATTTGATAGTGATTTCATCAGTCTTGAAAAGTTAGTGCATCTGTTTTCTTATATAAATTTTCTCATAATCTCCAATAATTTTAAAAAACAAATGCACAAAAAATTAAGTGTTTGATTCTCTTAACACTTACTTCCATTAAAATATATCTTTATTCTATCACAGCCATTCCTATAAAAGCCCCAAATCAAACACAGTACCAGTCATACCACAAGCACAAGTACTAAAAGCAGTATGTCAAAAGTTATAAAAGCAGCCTAGTTAGAGTTTATCAAAGCTCACTTTCATCTTTCTCTTTTAGTGACCAAAAACTCAAAGCAGGACCATGCAACTTCACTCCTAACTGAGGTAGAGGCCTTAAAACTATGACCACATTAAGAATAAAAAAATTATCCAAATACAGACCCTAAATGTTAAGCAAAATATGAAAAAAATATTACAAACATTGGCTAAGGTAATCATGCAGTAGCAAATGACTTTACCTTACGCTTTTTCTAAATGACAAGAGAAAGGAGCAAAAAAGAATAATTTCAAAAGAAAAGGCAATGACTATAATATATACATAATAAATTGAAAATTACAGCCTCTAGTCAAACTCCAGACAGAATGATTTTGCTTCCCCACTGAGGAACAAATTTATTATGTGAGCTATATCATGTATCTATAATGTCTATTGAAAGGCAAAAGGCATGAAATTCATACAGGCTTTTTGCAAGCATAAAAAAAAAGAATATTCTCACTATGAGACAAGCCTTCATCTTTCTTTCGTTATAAAGGTGAGGCAATATTATTTTGGGACAGTTTGAAACTTACTAGTGCAAACATATTTTTTTTAACCCTCAAACTACTAGCATTTTCGTTTTTTTTTTAAATCATGAATTTTCCGATACATCTATGTTTTCTCCATAAAGAGCATATAAGGAAATGTATGTTTATAGAGATGGCCTGATAAACCTATCAAGATCTCCACATCTGAAGGGGTGAAAGTAGTTAAAATAAAAAGAATGAAAGATTTCAAGGCAACTTTTATCATGTGCTAATTTACCATAAGAGGTATAAAATGCAGCTGTAAAAAAACAATATACTTTCAAGACTTAATATGATGAAATGTGATCCATGCTGTACAAATCTTCATAAGAAATTTAAAATATAAAAAACTGATAAGAAAGCAACTCTTTACCTTCTTAGTTGTAAGTAGATTTGCAACGGCCTGAAGACCAGCCAAGACTGTCTCAACATAGCCTTGGAGAATCGCTGACCTCTCATCAATGTTAGACATCATTGTCTGGCGGAAGTCATCCACAGGCTGCAGTAAAATAAATAATGATATTAAAATTTAGATATGAGCACTATTATGATTAAAAAGAAAAAGCAAACATACATGATTGAAATCTTTGTCTGACAAATGTATTGGTGTATTTCTTTGTTTCCATAATTTTTATATTTAGACTTCTATGAAAAACTAACATTCTTTTAATTTTACAATTATAGTTTACATCAAGCTTCCTGTAAATAAAAAAAAACAATTAAAATTTCAGAATAACTTTTGAAATCACTAAAATGCCAATATAAGGTTTTTGGTCTTGTTCATGTAATGCCAAGGTAGAGTCAAAGGTTGATATCAATTCTTACCCAAGTGCGTGAGAATGCAAGGTCAGGGTCGAACAGGCAGAAGTTCTGAATGGTGTTGATCATACCAATAACTTTAGTCTCCATAACATTGTTTACCAGGTGGCTAAGGTTCTTTAGCTTCTCTGTCGCTGAGTGTACCTGATGCAGGAATGCATCTGAACAAATACAGCAAAAGAATTAATTAGAATAATGAAAGATAAAACTAACAATAGTGAAATACACATTGACATTCCTATTACTTAACATGAGTGGGTTTTTTTAATTCTACATAATTTAGAATAAGGAAAGAATATCATAGCTTAAACAAAAATTGAAAAGTCTGATGATGGTCAAAACAATAGGGCCTATATAAGAAAAAAAAAGATTTCTTTTACCAGAGGATGATACAACAGCAAAAGGAATAAAAGTAAAATCAGTAATCATAGGCAATGTAAGAATAAACGGATACCTTAAAATTTTAAGGCAATGGTAAAAAGGACATATAGGGAAACATAAAGAGCAAATGCCCTGACCTATATTCATGCTGTTCCATGCCAGTGTGCTCAGGCCAGGCTGAAGTTGCTGTTGTACATGTTGTACATGTGGACTGAACAGCTTGCTCAGAGGAGCTGGGATGGACTTGCACACATCTCTGCATTGTGATAAGTAGGAGAGGTTATTCATATTGTGCTTAAAACATTGACTGTTCATAAATATATTTCGTTCATGATAGGGGGTAATAAAATTTGTTAATTAGTTTTGCATAAAGTTGATCAGGTGTTATAATAAACTAGTGTTTATATGTAGCATATGTAATTATAGTGTATGAACACTTTTTTTACAGCTATATAATGATATCATATTTAAGCTATAACTTTGATGATAGTTTCAACGCTCTACTTGCACTGTAATTACACTGATTTTGAATTTTATTTCTCAAAGACAATAGGCAAGTTGATGAAAGGAGGAAGAAACTTACTTGAAGTCACTGAGTACTAGCTCTAGATGGCTCTTGTAGTTCTTGAACCTTGACTCTTGCTGCATAACAGACATAGCAGCATCTGGGATTTGGATATCCAGTCTTGTCATCCACTTGGCCTCATGAATCAATTCCAGCACTCTGGCAGGTGGTCAAGAATTCTTATGAGCTAAAATTGAATCTTCACCCAGATTGCTCATAAATTACAAATATTTTCGCCTCACAGTAGTTAAAATCAAAAATTTTTTTTTTCTTGGATTTGATAAATTGGAAATTAAGATGTTACTAGCACTATAAGTTTCATTTTATTGTTGGGTTTCTTCTTTTTCATTATTTTTCCCCCTTCTTTTTTCATTATTTTTTTCCTTCTCTAGTCATTTTCCTTCGAGACAAAATAAAACTTCTTGTGACTTGAATTTTCAAATTTAGAAAAAATATATGTTGTTTAACGGATGGCTTTATGTTTCCAAATTTAGAAAACTTGATCGAATGCTCTTTTACCATGGAAGTATATCAAAATTAAAAGTGATCAACACATTAAATTTTGTAACATATTGATTGATATAGCTAATGCTAAACTAACATCCTGCAAATAAAACATATAAAACTGATATTGGTGGATTAAAGTACGCACTAAATCAGTAATGCCAATAAATGTAATGTTTCATTAACCTGCTGTCAGCATTCACAATGATTTCTCCTGTCTGTGGGTGTAGAACAAACAAGGTTGCCCTCAGACCACTCCGAGCTTGCTCAATGTTGTTCTTCCACTGAGTGAACCACAGGCTCTCAAAGGTCACCAGAGCAGTAGCCAGACGGTTGTAGATTCGAACCTAATTGTGAAAATATAAACATAAAAGATCAAAGAATTCTTCAAGAATCATTTAGGTTCAGATTGTTCTTCAGGGCATTTTTAATGAACTACTTTGCCACTACATCTTTTTCTTAGAGGTTTTTTTAACAGTATCCTAAACCATATTCACGCAAATTTCTATTAGCTTCTGGTATGTGAGGTCCAGATCAAGTAAGGTGGTCCTCTCTCATTGGACACCACTAATCACATACTAATGAGAAAATAAGAGAATAAAGTTGTATCCAAATGATGAAATCTTTCTACTCTTTAATAGTAGCCCTTGAAAGACCTATATTAGTGAGCACAATTGTGTGTAAAGCATAAATCATGAAGGATACTCTTTCGAAAGTCAAAATTGTAATACCTGCAATCAATGCAAAATGATAAAACTAAAAAATTGAGCCAAAGGAAGTGAAAAACGAAAAGATTTTCAATAAAACTTATTAATCCATGGTCCCCAAGAAGCCTTTAGGTAAGCTGGGTTGTGAAAAATTGGCCTATGATTGGACAGCAGTGGGCACAGCGGCGTAACTGATCCTTGCATAAAAGATGCAATTATTGAATTTGGACCTTGTTTCAGCAGCTTTTCAAATATCCTTTTCTTAAAGTTCAAAGATAATTTTCAAATAAATTTTTGTTTACTTATTTTCCCATGATGGATTTGATTAAAAAAAAAAGAAGAAGAAAATTGTACAATGGATATGAAAAAAACTTATAAATTGGCAAATTACAACACGGTTATGGATTTACAGAGCATCATGATAAGCTTTTATTGATGTTTGTAACAGTCCTAAGGAAATTAAATAGTCATATTTTTTTATAAACACAAACCTCTTTGTCTTTGAAGCAGATAACTTTTAACCAAAGGTTGATATGCCAGTGTAAATTTTGTGAAATAAACAGCTGTAATAAGTCTCATCAAGAAATTTTATTCCCTCCCTTTAATATAAGGTAAAGGCTGATTTTAGTACAGACCAAAGTGTGAGAGTTAAAGGTTTTAAGCACACAAGGATATGGGAATAGAGTCTGTACTTGTCTTCCAAAATCAGCCAAAGATGTCACTGCTTTATTATCTCTGAAGATCTTCATGGGATCCTCAATTCTTTTGAGCAGTTGCCGTGACCAGTAGATGGCGCCAGCGACAGGTGGAGCATTTCTCACCATAATTGGGTTCTCCTGATAAAACATTATATTCATTAATAAACCTAATCTAAAATTTTTTTCTCTGAATGTAAATAAAAAATTAAAAAAATAAAATGGCTTAGTGATTCTAAATGTATAGCTAATGTTTCACATCTATTTCATATAATTCAGGTCTCAAAACTGTGACTTTTAAAATACAGCATGGAAAAGAAGACTTCTTCTTTCTCTCTACCTCAAAATGTTTTTAAAAATTAAAATGTCATAACATCATGACATTTGCATCACCAAAATTTCCAAATGAAAAAGAAAACATAACATAACTTTATTTCAATGTAAAAATCAACCTCACTGGCTAGAGTATGATATATTTGTTGTACAAGGAAATTATCCGTTAAGGATTTCTTTTACTCACAACCCAGGAGATAGCAGTATAAAAGCAAAATATTTAATCTACAGATCACCGATTACATGTGCTTGCTTGAAAAATATAAATCAAATTGTCTGCAAGGCTAAATTTGAACTACCTGAAACCTATATGTTCTTTATCATGTATAATTTTTTAAATTTTCATCTAGGATATATCATTCTGATTGCGAAGAATTAATCGCTGTAATTTTTTTCTCTTTACCTTGTGTTTCTCATAAATTTTCTGCACCTCATCCAGATCAGACTCATACCAGCCAAAGATCTCAACATACTTCTCAGCAACAGTCCCTCGCACACCAGAGCGGTTTGCAATTGGATTGAACCTAATTGGTACAGCAAAAAGGCAGTATTTACAACATCTATTAAGTCACGGAAATAATACTGCAATTTCAGCAATAAATCCTACTTAAGTAAGTTACTAAGGAAATAACAAAGTAAAAAGATTTTAATGAAACACATTATTTTCATTTTATTTTAGCAAGGATACAGATACAAACACATACCTGCTACTCTCACAAAATCAAAATGTGTAATAACATAAACATAAGTTTTGTTTTCTACTTACTTAGTTATTACATCCAAACCTTGCTGGGTCTTCATCTTTCTCATAAAAATCACATGCAAGTATGCACCGAGAAATTTTTCGAGATCTTGGACAATGCCTTGAAAAGCACTGTAATGGGAGTCAAATCTGTCTTTGTCCTGCAAGAAGTAAATTAGCACAGAATTTGTTGTTTTTTTTTTTAAACTTGCAGATACTTATAGAAATATTTGGATAGTTATTTTTTTACTGATCTTACATTTATCTTTCCATCTATTTGCATTTGCTCAATTATTATGCAAACATAATTAATTCATTTGCACCTATTCTGATCAAACAACAAAAGCTAATAATTTTACACAAGTTATTGATGATAAGGGCATGATGATTTGAATTGCAATAAATTTGTCAAACTTGACATTAGAATTCTATCTTTTTTGGCAACATAGCAAAAATGAATATATGTAAAAACAGTAACCTTAGACTCAACATCCAACATAGTTTTTGTTGTGACATTTTCTCTCATGGCATTGGTCATTTTCTTCATGTGTTGCTCTACAATAGCTGAGATGCTTGGTCCCTCTACATCTTCATCTTCTGGATAGTATTTTCCTGTAGTATAGAAGTGACATGAGGAAGTTATAGACAAGAAGATAAATATTAACAAGGTTTTCTAGAATCATAATTTACTAAAAAAAAATAAACAGCTATAACTTCTGCTAACTTCATTCTTACAAAGAACTTGACAAAATAAAAAAGGCAATGGTCTGTCAAGAAAAGAATATCCCCCTCCCTTCCCTTAGAATAATATAAATATCAGAGAAACTGTAAATCATCATAACTAACTAATTTTGAGTACATAATAAACTCAACTTAGTACATATCATTATTCTTAAATACTTTAGGAGCTAAATATACCAATATCGGCAGATGGCAGTCAAAAGTCAAAAATATCGTATTATAATATTACATAAAAATACGATACCAGTTACTACATTCAATAGTGGAAGCGAAGAAATATGAATGTATTTCTTTAAGAATACAGAATAACACTAAATTTTTTTCACAAAGAGGTGAGATTACTCAGAATAGACAGCTCTTCCTGTGTGAGTCCCCTAGGACCGTCATTGCCATCATGGTCCTCTGGTCTACCCCTTTCTGTGTTTGGAGCTGAGTTCACTGGATGCTGGTTGCTGTTGCTTGAGGTGGCACCTCCTGCAACTGCATAATTATCAGCTGTGCTCTCACTGTGGGCTGTCTGTTCTTCATCCTCATCAATAGCATGAAGTGGTCTATCTGCTGTCTGAGGTGGAGCTGTCACACTGATAGCTGGTGGGACACCAAATCCATCCCCATCTTCATCATCATCTTCCTCACGCTCCAGAAGCTCTGTGAAGCACATATATAAACAGTAAATTATTACATGTAATTTATATCAAATCCTTCTCAAAGCTGAAATAAAACTACAAAAAAAGACTCATTCCTATTACTCCATCAAAGAAATAATGGCTTCAAATACAAAAGACATTTAAATAAATCAATATAAACCTTGTGAAAAGAGCAAAAAGTATAAATCTCATCACTTTATCTTGGTTACATTCATGCAATTTTTACCACTTAAAGATTTTAAAAATGCAATGCTGATGTATGCAAGACATTATGACTTGGTTTGAGATAAATATTTTGAATGGCAAAGAGTAGTTTGAGGAATGTTATGTATGATCAGTTGATCACATTATTCAGAGAAGAGCTCTAATGACAGACTCATAAGATCTAATGGAATATGAAACTGCAAGAGAGAGAGAGAGAAAGAGAGATACTAGACAGACTTACAAAAAGGACTGAGAGGGAGGCAGAGTAAAAGAAAACACAAAGAGAAAGAAAAGGAGAGACAGATTGGAGAAAAGATTTTGTAAAATGAAACAAAAAACTCTGATGATACTTCTTTCACTCAACACAATTTGAGTTAATGATATATTGGATATTTAAACGAGACAAAGGTGTAAAAAAAGGCATTACCCATGAGAGGATCCTTTGGCTTCCTGTGCCTGTAGTCCATCTCTGATGTGTCATCAACAATCAGGTCTTCTTTCCTTGGTCGGGGTATTCCCACTAATCTCTTGCTCATTCTATGAATAGGAAAAGGGTGAATTGCTAAGGAAGAGCCTGTGATAAACATTTGACAATGTATTATCTCTACCTATTTTCTGAGAGATTCTTCAAGAAATTTAAGAGAATATAAAGCATGAGCACAAAACAAAAATATTGAGACAGCCAGTTTACTGGAACCTAGAAAATCACTAAGATGTTCAATCTCATAATGCTCTATGATTTTAAAAGGCCCACTGTGTATGGTTGACCCCTTAGCATTTGAAAAGAAAACAAAAATATTGATAAACAAATTTATTATGCTTCACATTTTCAAGTGTGAAATAAAAAAAAAATTATCTCACTTGCTGAACTGAGCCACAGTGTTGATAACCTCTAACACTTGTCTGATCCTACTACAGAATGTGTCAAAGTGAGCCAAGATGGCATCCTCATCTGCAATAGGGACTCCATGTCCAGAAGCATCCTGGCCTCTCTTTGAGGGAGACATCTGACTGGGTCGGTAGCCTGGAGCAACACTGCCACGCCTACAAGAATATAGCATTAGATAGAGAGATTTTAATTATGTACTGTAATGTCAGCTAAACAACAAACAGATTCTACATAAAAAGTTTCCAAAAAGACTTTTTTTTTAATAGTTGAATAGTAGGAGTTTGACACGGCATTTATTACACACACATCTTGGAATATTATTTGACTAAATGACTGTTGCAATAGAATTTTTTACTTTATGCCTGGCAAATCAAATAGTGTAAACATTATAAATGTGATTGGTATTGGTATTCAAGGGAAGGTAACTATTTTTATAATGTTCTTTATCCAATATAATCTTCTTCATAAGGTGAAGAAAATTTACTTTTGGTTTCTAGTTTAAATTTTTATATCTTAGAGTATTTTTTTCTTTTGCCAGTTTACTTAGACTGTTTAATGCAATAGGAATTTAAAAGAATTGTTTCCCTTTTATTTTTGTTAAAACCGTGATTCACAAAAATGTAGGAAACATGTTTACTTCATGGGGTGGTTGACTGTTGAGAAGCTGCTGACAGAAGAGAAGTGAGAGAGAGTCTGTGTGGCTCCCAATGACTCCCTCAGTGATCTCAGGGCCTCCCTGAAATAGCTCTGTACTGAAAGGCAGCTCTTCAGTCTGATGTAAAGGTTGTCATCTGAGCCAGTACTTTCTCTAGACTCTTTGTTTCGACTTCTTGGCGTCTAGACACACAAATTGTTGGGATTAAGGGAAAAGTTTCAAATTTTCATGCATAATTTAGTGATAGTAAGACTTATTTAACAAATATTAAAGCAATTTGTGTTTGTGAGATATTTCAAAATTAAATTTTTCTAACATAAACTTGTATGTTTAAAAATATATTGAACAAAAATTTTAAAACTTTGGCATTTTCCTAATTAGAGTTTTATATTCTCATATATACTTCATTGAAAGGCAACAAATATTCTTGAATGGAAGAAGGCCAGTTGAGAAATAAAAATTCATAGACTCCAACAGTTACTGACCCTGAGTTTGTTTTCCACTTGCTTGTTGAAGGATTTGAAAAGTGGGTCGCCAGAGGTGATAGCATCTGCCATAAGCACTTCCTCAGCGACACGATCCCACAATTCATCTTTGTCCTCCATAACATTTTGTGTGTACTGCTGGATATACTCCTTACATGCCTGCACCAGCTGGTTAGTGATCTGCACACATATCAAGAGGGATACATTGATATATGAATATTATCAAGTTAACTATTTACAATTTTTCTATCATTAATGTATTAATATTATCAAGTTAACTATTTACAATTTTTCTATCATTAACTTGTTTATTAAAATCTGAAGCAAATCATGTTGTTGTTTTTTTTTACTCAAAACTTTGGTTACAGCTTTTTAATTTATTTTTATTTTTTTTTTCCATTTTGTAATCCATTTGTAATTAATCCAATAAATTAAAACCTAAAGAATGAAAAAGAGCTGATTGAGTATGAACAATATTTTGACACACCTCCAACAAAAAAGATACAAAAAAATAACAAAATCCAGAACAATAAAGGAAGAAATGTTGTTGTGGATAGGGAAAAATACAAATTAAAAAAAAACATAACCATAAAGTGGAGATGCCATTTACTTTAGTGAGAAGAATTCCAAGGAATCCAGTTCTGGCATAATATCTCGAGATTGAGTCCATTTGTTTGATGGAGTTAACAAGTCCAGGGATGGCATTGTTGATGATGTTGGCTGGATTCGCATCTTGGTACAACTGATCAAATGGACGCTTCAAGGATTCCAAATACTTTACTTTGTCTTTGGTATCATTAAGGCTGTCAGTGATGCTGGGGTTTGAAAACACAGAGAAACAGGATATTTGATCAAATAACAACCTCCTTTATCATTATCATTGTCATAGAGGTAAGTAAAATATTTCAGCATATGACTGGAATCTTATGTGAAGAAAGTGAAGCTGTTACTATGTTTTAAATTATTAAGAGCAATTGAGCTGATGTAATGATTTCACAGTTATTTAGAAGCAATTGACGAATTCAAAAGTGCTTAACATGTGTGCAAAGACAATTTGTTGCTAATATATCATTGCATGAAAAGTTATTTTTTTTTAGTATATTACATATTCATATAAAAAGGCCACAAAATGTATTTACCCAGCATCAGTCATCTTCCATTTTTTCAGCAGTCGTGACTTTGCAGTGATGAGCACTGCGAGAACAGCTTTGCATTCCTTCCCCTTCAGCTGTTCTGTGATGCTTGTCAGTAAGCGCTGCCTGCGCCGCCAGCGCTCTAGCTCAGACAGAGGTCCAGCATTGGGATCAAGAAACCTAACACAAATAAAAATTATGTTGTATTTCTTTATGTGTGGCATGAGTCTTTTTAGGATATGTGACATTATTTTGTAGCATTTTATAAACAATATCTTACGCTACATCATCCACTTGTTGTAGAAATAAAGGGTAAATACCTTCACTGAAATAGAGAAAACTAAATTTGGAGAATTCATCTGGATAAGCATCCTGCACTAATTCAGGAAAAACTAGTGAAATTTTTTTTCCAAATGTCCATAGAATTGTGTGACAGTTATATAAGTTTTTCCTGTATAATTTCCTTTACTTTTTCTATGATTTTTGTCTCATCATACTATAATATTATCCTACCTCTCATCTGAAGTATCATTCAGAATAGCCTCAATAGTGTTGATCCACTCTGTGACAAGATCCTCATATTGGTTGATCAGATGAGGGTCTAGAGCAGCAGCCCTCTGAAGCTTGAAGTCATTCAGTATAACATTTTCTGGCTGTCTCAACATCTGAAGAAAAAATGTTGATATAAATCAACCAAAAGCATAATTAGCATTAAAGGCACTATCTGCCACCAAGAAAAAAATGTAAACAAAGATTTCATTTCCACTGAATAGCATATGAATAAGTCAAAATTATATCCAAATTATGCATTTTTTTTTTTTAAGGGATCAATACCTCCCAAGACAATTTTAATTCAGTATATTTTTATATAATAAATAAAAATAAACAAGAGTTTTTACACAATACTTTCTCAATGAGTTGTTCACAATGCTTTACAGGGGTTGCAAGACAAACCAATAATAACAAAGATGTCTTCCATGGACACGAATATGAGCAAATATTAGACATCACATAACTCTAGCACTTAAAAGATCTATAACACTTGAGTGAGTTGGTAAGAAAGAGTGTGCAATAGAATCTTTGCCAAGGAATTGACATTACACCTGGCTGAGCAAGGGGAGGAATCCTGGCCATCCACAAGCTGAGTGTATACATTAGACCATGCTATGTTTTAAAGCCTCACCACTTTCCACAGCCTTAATGGACAAAATTTCACTCACATTTTTACTTTCTTTCTTATCAATTAAGTCTAAGGCTAGATCAGTTAATAATATTAACTATAATATATGATCAATTGGAAAAGAAAACTCTGAAATGGTCTTCACTTAAAGAAGCCATGGCTTGTAAAATATAAATCATATGATTAAAACAAACAAAACAAAAAGTATCCAATAGGCTTACCATTTGTCTGGATGTAGACATAGACGCTGCTGTCTCATTAAGGGCTGTAACAAATTTGTCCATGCTATGCATAAGACTATTCTGACCCTCTTCATTGCACTGGCCCCAATCTTTCTGTGCACGGACCAGAGGAATATAAATATCTGCCAGCAGGGAGTTCAGTGTTTCAATTGTATTATGCTTCAGCTCTCCGCAGAAAATGTCTCTTTCCATGCGGGTTGAGTCAACATCTTTATCCGTGCGATTACGAAGGAAGTAGAGGATAATGACTTTCTCCAAATCCACATCTTTGAGAGTTGCAAGATTGCCAGTGCAGTGAATCTCTCGAGTTGTCACCTCAGTTGCATCAGATTTCTCACAGTAAAAGAAAAGGCGACACGGACCTCCAGCTTTAAGAAATTTGTTTACTTTGACTAAAGTAGTCTCTTCACACATAAAATCTTCCAGAAGAGTTGGGTTGTCGTAAGTTCCAAGTTTGAAACTCTCCTGGATCTTACTAGCGATCCACCAATGTCTTTCATCCATTTTGCTTTATATGTAAAGGTTCTTGAAATCGATATCAATTTTGAGTATGTTATTCTAGATACCAGCAGCACATTTTCAAACAAGATGCAAAGGTTTCATCTCATTTTGAGCGCTGAGTCTAGATCCTGGCCCGGTCCAAGAAACCGCATGAAAAATCGCGATTGCAACCATCTTTGTTGTTCTTGGTTACCCGGGGGGAAGTTGCCCTCGTCAGTGCCCGTGAGATCCCGTCTATGACCTCTTTTTTATTAGAGGAATAAAGCATTACTGCTACTCTTATGTCTTGGCTAGTACATGTACAATCCAAAATCTTCAGTCTCGGGGTACTACTACTACTACTACTACTACTACTACTACTACTACTACTACTACTACTATTGCTGCTGCTGCTGCTGCTGCTACTACTACTACTACTACTACTACTACTACTACTACTACTACTACTACTACTACTACTACTACTACCCCTTTTGTGCGACATCAGACCACACGATTCCATTAAGGAAAGGTCGTTCTAATAGTCCGCTTTGTGTATGTGTGTGTGTATATATATATATATATATATATATATATATATATATATATATCAGCATCTCATAGAGAGGTTGCATAAATCTTCAACACTTAAATCGTTTGCATTACTCTTGGAAACAGTACCCTCAGTTCAGTTTAAATAGCACTTGCAATAAAATAGTTGGTAAAGCATTTTCCCACCTTTAGCAGCGCATGCTTAGAGTATATATTTTCCCCGTCTGAGACTCTAATAGTCTTACCCCTTTTTCTGTTCTACCACTCGCTTGCCTTCCACCTAGCGGAACTTACTCGACTTTTCTACCTCTCGACCCCCGCTAAACCTCCCTGCTCTTCCAACAGGCTTAGATCTATTCTTGCCCTGTATTTTTGTATGCGTGCGATGCAGTGTTTTTCTAGAGGATGCTATTTTAGAATTATTTTGAAAGGGAATATTTCTTTTTTTCTGCGTACTGAAAAGTAGTTATCTGTTGCAGCTTGAATTTTTGCATTGGTTTTGTGCATAATGTAAGGTACGACTGGGCCTATTTTCGAGCTGAGAGGTTTATGTGATCGAAAATCGGGAAAGATATTATATGTGATATTTGGCGTTTGTTTATAATGTCACAGTGAGATCAAGTTATTATCATGAGCTCCGTTTTTTTTTTTTTACTTTTGCCTACACAAGTAGTTTGGCAAATACGGCATAGTTCGTTGAAACAACGAGTATGACTTTCAATAGAATAATTGTTACTCAGTAATTCTAATATTTGGAGTAGTAGCAAGATTAACTAAAAATTTCTTATTAAAATTTTCTTATAGCGCTGAAAAAATTATATCATACGAAAGGAAAATTTACCTTGATCGAAACGGCGACTTTTTAAAAAAATATTTCACGGGCCGTTTTTTGTTTTTTGAAACAAATAGCAGTAGCACATACATATTGTGGTTGAAAGCTCTAAATCAGAGGTAGTGATCATTTTTAAATAAAACTCTTAAAAATAATGGTAGCTACACCAATTTTTCTCCACTTTTTAGATTTCATTCTGAAGATAATAATTAGTACAAGAATGATGGTGGTACTACGAGCTAGAGATTTGGAAAAAAAAAGTTAGGCATAAAGCAGTTAGAATTTAGGTTTTGCTACCAATTTCTGATCTAGAATGGGCCAGCATATCAGGTGCGTCGGTATCGTATTACAGGTGTATACCAAGGCAGTGTTTTATGGTCAGGCGTGACTAACCGTAACTAGAATTAAATCGTACTGCTTAGGCGGACGAGCCCGTTATTTTCACGGTCTTTGGCCGAGCCATTCCAGAGCGCTGTGATCGAGCTCGGCGTAAGGAACTATAATTCACGGAAACAATAACTCCGCCCATTACATGATAATTTCCATAATAATCTAACCTTCATTCCTCCCAAAATTAGTTTAGTCAAGAAAAACACGTCATCATCCTGTGATTTAAAAGTAAAGAGCCTAGTTCTAAACATAGTAGTTAAGGACACCGCGTGGATCGAATTTTCACCAAATGTCTTGACAAGCTATGCGATACTGGCGCACTGTTAGCGGTGAGCTGCGCCTGCTAGTGCTAAATGTATGCAAAAGAGGTCATGGTATCAGTATCTGGTCTATGCTTGGGGAGAAACTTAGTTAATATTCTGTCCGGTATCACACTGTATCCTCCCGCAGTACCACTTCTAACTGTTCATAAATGCGATATTCATTTTTACTTTCAGAATTAGATTTGAATAACGGAGGAAATTTAATGTTTTTATCACAAGTTTTGTTTAAAAAGTGAAGATTACTGCCATTATCAAGATTTTAACTGCATGTGTTAAATTGTAATAGAATCTACATATTGCATTATACACTTGTCAGTATTATATATACTTGTTTAAAAAAAATGTCTCGTGCAAGTTTTTAAAAGAAATACTGTTTGAATCTACAGAAATGTTACTTATATTTGACATAATTTGCATTACGTTGTAGAGAACTATATTTATTTTGCCTTCACTCCAGATTTTAGAATTACTCTACCTATATGGAACATTCCCTCGAAAGTCACAAGCGCTGTGTGAATGAACTGTGCCGTATTTGTGGGAACATTTGCATTCCAAAGAAGCAGAGAAAACACAATAATAGAACTCATAAATGTTCTCAAATGGTTGGAGACATATTATTGGTTTGTGAAATTGGTGTATGGAGCGAGACAAACGATATATTTTCAAAACATGTTAAATGTCACGCAACAATACATTCGATTCGGAAAACCTATTTTGAGGGCAAAAGAAAAATGTTCTTCTCAGAACATATGGTGTGCATACGAGGCAATAACGATAGATATGTGCAAACTATGCAGCCATCGACAGAGCCTCTGTCGTGGTTTTTTCAAACCTGGGGCAGCATCACAGAGCTCATCTAATGTGTCAGAGACAGTTCACACAGCAACAAGAGAAGAAACCCCCTCTCCTCTCATGAGTTTGAAAACTTATATTTTACAGAATTTCAACAAACAGAAACAGCAAGCACAAACATATAAAACTCAGATTTGACTTTTGATGCACAATGACTTATCTCACTCTGGCACAGTGCATACAACTACACATATTGATCATACAACTACACATATTGATCAGACTCACAATGTAGCATCCACCAGTAAACGCCTCATGAACTAAGCTTATAAGACCAGTTTCACCAATTTTCATTCCAAGTACATAATCTATACCTATCAAGCCTATACAACAACAAATACAAGACAAATCGAAATCCTCAATGGTAAAAAAATGATGCAACATTTAGTCAGCACATAGTCTTCCCTACACCTCTCAACTATTGTCACAAAAAGAATGTCTCCCAACACATTTGAGAGAAAACTTTAAAAAAAACACACAGCGTAACTGGATTTACAAACCATCTAAAAAATTACACCACATTATACTCCAAGTTGCGCCTGCTCTACAAAACTAAACTGTGGTCTATTTTTATATCAAAACTATGAGTATGATAGATGTTAATTTTTGTAGTGTGATATTTATTCTCCTACCATATCGTTAACAAGAAATCTTTATTCAAACGTAGTATACAAACAGATTCAGCTGCAAAGCCCATCATTTTATTTCATCAACATATTGAAATTTGGTGAGTAAAAAATGTTATGTATTATAACTTTAATGTATAAATAAAAAAAATTCATTTAGCCAGTCTTTTACTATTTAAATGTTATATTTTATGACCTTTCGCATATACACTGGTATACACAATAATAAATTCGCTGATTTGAAATTCAGGAGCAAAAAATTATTCAACTACTGGTTTTGTTAAAAAATCAATTATCTTTGCAACTTTATTTTACAATTAATCTCTATTTTTAGGTTCTTATTTTTGGGATACAAAAATAAAAAAAAACTATAATCAAAGTATTGCATGCTCGCTCAAAGCCATACCAGCTACCTACTCTCTTTTTTGTCACCCAGAAAACAAAAATTGATTGATAAATAATAGTAAGCTCAAAATCTGGATTGTTTGGAATTATTAGTTAAGAGTACAATCATGCACATGATAGTATGTACATTAGTTACTTGTGTTAAGCCTTGAGCTCAGCTGTTGTCTTAGTCAACACCATCTTATCTGTCTATTCTGATTGTGATATGATACTCAGTAAAAGATTACAAGAATGTTACTGAATGCGAAACGAAGCCACTCAAAACACATTTGGTAGTGTACGTATTTTGTAACAAGCTGGAGCTGAATCAGGTAGCAATTAATGGAAGAACGTGTTATTTAACTTCAAGCTAAACAAAAGTTATTGGTAGCAATATGTTACATGGTACATGTATTTTAAGTTGATCTCAACCTATCAAAACTATTTTATCTCCTTTTTTTTTTCAGATTTGCTATGACTGCGGTGAGCGACTTCGGATTAAACATTGGACGTCATGTTCACTTTACATCAGGTGAAAATTAACGCTAGACATTCCATTTGGCCTTAAACCTATTGAACAATGTAGCCTAGACCCAATCAGCATTGTAAATCTCTTGAACATAGCATTGTAACAAGCAATATTTCAAAATCTCTCAAAAAGTAAAAAGAGAGCTTTAATTATGTTTTCCTTGCATGCATTGGGGTAAGAAGCAAATGAGCCTTCATTCTACTCGTGGGCCTTCAGGACATGTCATTCGACAATAATGTGTAAAATTTTCAAAGCTTTGCAAATTTTCAACAATGTTCTTGCCAACCAAAATAGAAGCATGTGGTTAAATAGTAACATATTTTTTTTAGCCGAGTCTGAGGGAGTCTGCAAGGGCAATCCATAGGAAGCCATCCCCAGGGAAGAAAAAGAAAACAAAAAAAAAACTTGTTTGCAACTTTTGCGCAGAATACATTCAGCTTGTTTGATGAAATATTATGGGCAAGACTGCAGCAAACCCCCACACACACACACACAAAAGCCCATTATGTTTTTAGTAAAAATAGATCACTTGCACTTTCTGCTTCTCTCTTGCTTTCTCATAGTAAAAAACAAATTTCATTTCTACATTTTTATTTTCTCATTCATGGGATAATATTACATTGTTAAAAGAAGCATGTACAAATGCAAATGTAACAAAAAAATTCTGTTCTATACAGTATATGAGTAAGGTGATCTCTATCAAGTACAACTTACTGAAAGTATTAATTTCCCAAATGACTCAACTAGCAAAGTTAATCTAGCCTTTGCATCTACATTTTTCCCACACCTGAAGTTCATTTTTACTTAAGGGAAAGAAAAGAAGTATTCCTCTCTTAAAATCAGCTGCTCATTTATTCCTCTTATGTGGAGATTCTTAAGATAAAAAACATCTTACAGGCTTCATGAAAACAGAATAGCCCTTGCACAATCACGTCAACATCAATTTAAGTTATTATGATGCCTTCTGTTATAATCACCCAGCGAAGACTAACACAGAAAAAAAATGAATAATGTAATTAAATAATTGTATTAAAGCATATCAAGTATTTAAAAAAATTGATAGCTATTTTGTTTTGCTTAGCTGTACATTATGTTAACATTATTCAAGAAGTCATATGTTTACATTTTAAGATATGAGAAACAAAGATTGATGGCTCATACTGATGCTGATATAAAAATTATGAGCTGCATATATTTTCCTCTTTCATCGCACTAAGGAAACTGCATCAGATCATTCAAGTCTCATTCCTGAAGATATTGTGTGCATTATATGGGGCAGACCTAAGACAATTTTTTCATCATTAAGGTGCTGTGTTCAATTGATCACATCCAATAATCTAATCCAAATTATTTTAAATCGAAAGCATAATTTACAATTCTTACATATTTGTAGAGCGTTGAGGGCTGATATCACAAATCTGTTTAAAGTTTTTTACCTTGCCAAACATCATTTCTTGCGCAAGATTGATATTCTGAGGTTAAAGTATTTGACTAAATTTGGGAAAAAAATTGCTTGTAGAAGCGCAAAACTTTCTGTCTTGCCAGTTTTTAACAAAAGTCCTTCATTTCTTACTAATTATTACATGTATTTTGTTGCAAATATAGATATCTCATGTAATGCTGAGGATATCTCTTCTAACAGACTGTTATCTATTGATAATGACTTATTTTCATTTGTAATCTTTAAAAGATTACCACTACAAATCAAACAGGTGCATTACAAGCAACAACTGTGAACATTTTTTAAAAATATTTTCTGAACTTTGGTCTTCATTTATTGAAGTATTCATTTTTCTACCAAATTTTATTCAGGGCTTGCTCTTATACTGGCCTGGAACGTACCTAGCAGACTCAGAATGTTGGGTAGTGAAAGATGTGAGGGAACTACTGCTGGAACCTGAAAAACAGCAGAAAACATTCAAAATTATTCAACATATTGCAATTTATTTAATGTCTCTAACTAGTATTACATTCAATCAAGATCAATTTTATAAAGAACAGTAAAGCCTACATAAATGATGACTCCACATGTGGCCTCAATTTACAAAATTAGAATTTCAGCTCAAATTACATTTTCAGGCCTGGGAGTGGGACAATTTGGCGCTCATCCTAGTTTTAAGAAGCATGAGGATGATAAAATATTGTTCAATTAAATGCAATTCATAATCCTGGAAATGTTCTTTTGCAATTGTTAGCAATGCCATTCCAAGATAGATACAAAAGATCAGTTTTTCAAATTCATAACCCTTAAATTTGGGAATACATCAATTATATAAAAAACAGTGTTGTCTTTGTGTACTTTCCTTTGAAACATTTAAGATTTTGTGTGTGTGTTTTCCTGAAGGTCAAAATTTTCATTGTATCATCTTCTGATTTAACCCCTTGACTGCTACACAACTTTCCCTGTATCATGCTAAGGAAATTTTTGTGAGACTACGGCTATGCCCGTCATGTATAAATTTGCTAAAACTCTAGATCTAGAAATAATAGCCATTGATACCGAAAACTATCAAAGGCAAAGTAATAGCTTGCTAGTCAATATCTAATTCTAATCAAGAATGACGCTCTTCCATACTAATGGGCTAGATCTAGATTCTACAAGCAAAACACAAAGGAACGGCTGTGTGTGTGTATGTGTGTGTTTCACATGTGTTCAACGTTCTTTGTCCGACTTCAATGATACCATGAGCTATTAAAAGTTTTGAGAAAACTTGAGCTTTCCAGTGATACTATTTTATCCTTTGAAAACCAAAACTGATTTTCAATGCAGCGAATTGAGCAAATTTACTGAAATCCATAGATTTACACCAAATTCTCATCTCTGATTGTGAAGTTGTAACTGTAAGAAAAAAAAATTAGCAAGCAACATACTCTTTGAAGTATTTTTGGATTCTTGCATCAAAGGATAGTCTGCCATGGCTCTCTCTGCTGACATGGCTTCCAGCTTCTCAGTGTAAAAGCCATTGAAATCAAGCCTGAAAAGCAAGGAGAAATAACAAAGGAAGTTAAGAGAGGCAGTACATCATATGCATGGCTTTATCTACATACATTGCAAAGATATCAATCAATCAGGTGCCGTGCTCTTTATAGGCAACCATGACCTTCCAGAGCATCTGTCATTAGTCCTAATTTTAGCCACTTTGTTAGCCCATCTAACATCTTTTTGTGCTGTTTTCCCGTTCCCCTTTTCTTCCATCATTCCAGTTGTTAGGAGATGATCTAGTTTCTCTATTCTCATCACATGGCCTGGCATTTACATTTTCTATTTATAACCTTGTTGTGGAGGATTCTCGCAAACAATTTTGTTTGATTTTTTGTATGCCAAAGACATATTTTTTTCAAAAGCCATAAAAATATTGAAATCTGTCAACTGCACAACTAACATGAAACTAAAAACGTTTGCTTTCTCTCTTCAATATCTTATCCTTTGCCCTGATTTAGAATTATGAAAATTGACAAAACATTAAACTAACCTGTAAATGATGTTAAATAGCTTATGCTCATATGTCTTTGTGTTTTCATCCATAATCTTGTCTAGAAGTTCCAGCAAATGACGAGAGAAGTTGGTATCAAAACTCACAATAGTTTTCTCAAAGTTTTCATCCTCAAGAATGTGATCAACATGCTGAGCTAAAACCTGGAGAAATTAAAAACTCAAGAACTAGAACAATACAGAGAGAAATATACAAAAACAAATCATTCAAAAAGATATGGGGCTGTATTCACATGAGGTTTCTTCATATACAAAGCACAAAAGCTAGCTTTGGAAAATATAGGCATATTTTTTAAATTTTGATTTTTCCAGTATTAAATAAAGGAGAAAACTATGTGGTAAGTCTGTTTCCTCACTAAAAGGCAACATATTTCTGTGCTCTTTTGATGAGAGTAAATCTTTTTTGCAAATATTACATGTAAGATTTTAAAAAAAGAGAAAGGTTTAAAGATTATTCAGTGAATTTCTTCAATTAAGTAGCAAAATTTGTTTACATAAGAGTAAAAATATAAGTGCAATAAAATCTTGTACCAAAATTTTTGTAATTTTAAAAATCGTTCTCCAAATTTCAGCATCCATTCAAATTTACTGACTCTTCAGTAAAAACTGCATTAAAAAAAATGATTTTGAACCACTAGAGAAAAAGCATAACATGCATAAACATTCCAATAAGTCATACAGCGATGATAAAAAAACCAAATGAACCCTCAACAACTTTAGTGATAGCTTTAAAGAGAAATTAATTGATCAAAAACATGTTCACATTCAAACTGGTGCGAGGAGATGAATGATAGAATTGCTCTTTTACATGTACATGTTTTTTTTTTTAAATATATACATGCAAGCAGCACAGAGAAAAAAAGCTAGCTTTAAGTCTCTTCCAACCTGTGTGGCAGTTTTCTTTTTCTGTGCATCCTCTTTACGCTCTTTGTTACTGAGAGTAACCTGCAATGTGCTGTCTCTCAGTCGTTCCTGTTCAGCCTCTACAGAGGTGGCATGACTCACGCGCTGCAGGAAATAAACATAAAGTCTTATCGATCAATATCCCAAAATTTTTTTTACTAATAAAGATGATTTCTTTTTTTAAAAGTTTCATGGTTAAAAAGAATCTCAAATCCATCTGTTGAGGTGGAAACAACTTGCACTTTAAAGTTTGTAAAGTTCATACCATTAATTTTTGTTTGCTGTTGTTAATCATTCTTATTTCAATGAGACAGATAATTTGAGAAAAATGGATGTTTAATTTTGTTCCAGTATTTCACAAAAAGTCTACTTTGCCTTATTTTAGACTTTGTGTAAAGAATAAATCTAATAGTGAATCTTCCTAACTCCTCTTCTCTTCTGACTAGGTGACTATTCAAAATATTTGCTTTTTTTATGTGTTTATGGGATTTCGCTGTCCACTTTCTGAGCAAATGTGTACAATGTTCAAAATATGAATGAAGTCTGAATTCAATGTGAAAGAATTTTTTTAATTAAAATACTTCTTTCACGCAACTTTCAAGTTATTGTTTGTATATATTGTCTTTTTCTTTTCCTAAGTTACCTCCATAACAATCTGAATCTGTTTATCAAGAGTAGAGTCCAGATATCTAACTGTTTCCATTTTTCCTATTTCACCCCACAATAAGCCCATTTACCAGAAGTAACTCTTCTATGAGACACATATTCCACAATCTATTTTTGCCTCAGATGTTTTTTTTTTCCATGTGAAAGTGGATAGGCTAAAACAGTTAATTAAGAAACTCATTGGGTTTGACACGATCTTTACCTGAACATAGTTAGAGAAAGTAACACAAACAACCAGAAGTTTGTGTACGATCCTCAGCAGCTCTGTGGAGGTGAGCATACAGTCCTTTAAGCAACAGTCCAGGAAATCACCATGGAAAGCCAGAACATCATCCACATTTGATACCTGAGTTCAAATGGAAAAGAGAATGTTAATAATAGTTAAATTTTGATCTGAAAAAAAAAAAAACAAGGTTAAAACCTGATGTTGAAATTGGAATAAAAAAAAAAAATATTTTATTATATACGTGTTGAGTTTCCCAAGTGTACTTAATATAAAGACCTTTAATTTAATTGCTTTTTACTTGATTGTTCACGAATATTTAACATACAATTGTCAAAAGCTACTAATACTATTGATCCACTTTTTATTATCCACTCAGGCAGAACAGAAACTGAAGAGTTTTTTTCCTTTTCCAGAAGCTAAATCACAATATTCTAGGCAGTTGATTCACAACTACACTCGAAAATTTATTGAAAAAATGATGTTTTATCAAATTATTTTCTTGCTTATGAGATGTTTATCCCCAAAATAAGAAAATTGCATACTATACAACTTTTTAGCTAATTTATGAATCTGCCTAGCACATTGAAATTTCTGAGGGATGTAACAAAAACCGTTTGAAAATTGATGGGAAAAAAAACCAGAAATGGTGGTTGAGTCAGCCAGTAATGAAAGAGAAGTCTTAGAAAATTTTTTGTTTTTTTCCAGAAAATCTCGTCTTATGAATAATATTCAAGATCTCTAGTTTTTTTGTGCAGTTAATTTCATAAATTATATATCTTGTTTTGTTTCATTATAATGTTTTAACAAAAACAACATGTGCTTATTTTTTTTGTACAGAGTTATGTCCATTCTCTTAGTGTCAGGGCTTGGGTGGGATTGAGTCAATAAGTTTTAAACTTTTTTCCTAATTAAATTTTAGAATGCCTATTTTGATTTTTCATTTTATCAGCCCACAATATATCATGACTTCGTAGATTGACATTAGGGAGAACAAAATGATAACAAGACCTAAAAGAAAAGGCTTAACCACCTCCACCTCAGCTATACACCCAAAACTCACCTTAGCCATATTTTGCTGGAAATCATGCCAGTTGGGCTCTATCACCTCGAACATCATGTAATATTCAAAGTTTTGTACAAAGTTGAGCATACGCTGTCTTAGGGCAAAAGCTGCAGTGTACCAGCGAGAACGTGCATAAGCTTTGGCTTGCATGTTGCCTTTCCAAACGCTGGCAAAAATAATAAAAATTATATAATATCAAGGCATTTAAAAAGAGATGAGAGATAAAAAGCATCCATTTAAGGGGTAGAAACTTTTCACAATCACCTTCTGATGAAAATGTTAAAAAACCTAAGTCTGACGATTCGAATTTCTCATAAACCAAATTTTGCATGATGATAAGTTATTATTTCCTTTTTGGCTTTGTTAGAATCTGACTCATATTTCGCAATCTTTCTGGTTTGATTCTCTTTGTTTGAAGTCGATACCACGCCATAAGGCATTACAAAAGCACTACATGTACATGTATTGTTCAAGCCGCAAGCAATGCTAATCACTGCCTGAGAAAGGCTGATCAGAGTGCTAAGAAAGCAAAGAGGGAGCTGATGCAGTAACAGCAGTGCCAGTAGTAACACCGATACTGTTAGCAGTGCAGGAAAGGAGAAGGGGAGAATTGCTTGTGGCAGGCACAGTACACAGTCAGTCAATGAGTCATAGATTCAGTTATGCCCCTTTTTTGAAGTTTGAATCCTCTTAATTTGAAATTCAATCCATTCCCATACAATTCCAATTATGAGGTTTCCACTAAATTAGAATGAGCTTTTTTTTTTTTTTTATACATATGAGGAGGCCATCATATAATATCTCTCTTCTTATATTTTTTCTTTAAATGATGCTCTGTGCCAGATTATGGCTGACAGTCTAACAAAAAGTTAAACAATTCAGAAACACTTTTAACAGGTAAGGAAAATACACAAAAATCACACACATGACAACTGTCTTCAATACAAATAAAGGAGAGCTATTTTACCTGCACAGCTGACGCTCCACATGTTTACAATAAAAGAGATGCCTGAACAATATTTGATATCTGATCAGAGCCTGCAAAGAAAAGAGGATCAGCTTTTATTGCAGTCTGAATGAGATTTTTAATCACATTCGATTTATTTTAATTATAATACTTTTGAAAGTTTCCTTCCACTTGGTTTCAAATTGAATAGGTCAACATTTTTATAAAATCAAATTAGTTTTTGTTTCATTGCAAGAACAAAAAAAGAACAATTGATGTAACAATCTCATACAAGGCACTGCCACATATGAAATGAAGTACTTCTTAAAACTATAATTGACTTCCATTCTTGTCATCTCGTTTATTGGTAATTTGGTTATCATTAAGTACTGAAATCAGCAAAGACTTCATACATCATTTAGCTGTGTCAAGGCAACATTAGGGTTTCCCTTGAATTTTTGAATGTCTTTCATTGTGTTTTACAGAGGCAAGGTTGCTCTTTTATAATGATTCTCTGTCTGTTTGCTGTTCCATGTCCAGGGTCAGATCAAACCCTCAACTGTGTCACAGCCTATACCACTATCAAAAAAAAAAAATAAATAAAAAAAAAAGAAACAAGATGGGTTTTCAACTTTTCTTCAATGGGTTTAACAATATCCCTGAAAACAAAATGAATGACACAGCATTAAGGTTCATGCAAAGGCCTAGCGATTGCTTAATTTCAGAAATAAGAAATGCTTTCTGAGATGTGTCTCGATGATGCTAGCCCTTTTCCTACCCCTATCAAATATTTTGATTTTTTTTCTTAAATAAGTCAGATTTATTCCTTCTACATCAAAATTGATGGAATAATCATCTTGATAAAAAAAGGCAATTCTTTCCAGCCTATCAAAAGTCTTGATTTCCTCTTCACATAAATATAATTATGTCAAGTCGATGGATATCATCCTAATAAAAAAAAGCAATTTTTTACAGCTAATTTCAATCCTATAAGATAATTATATTGGTACATAAAGTGTTCAGATGAGTCTTGGATCAATCTTAATTTCAAAGTATAACTTTTTAGTTTTCAACTCACTTTTCTGCTGATGACTAGAGATGTTGGCCATTTGACAACATAATCAAATGTAAAGGATTCAAGCCCAGACAATCGTATGTCTGTGGGGTCTATACGATATTCTATAATGAATGAGAGCAAAAGATTTGAAAAATGTGGTTATCTGAATATTGATAAATGAATGTTTATAGCCTTTTTTCCATACAATAAAGATATCAGAACAGTACTGGCTAATTTTTGTGCATCAATGAAGATTGATGCAAGGGCTAATAATTTCTGTTTTCACAAAAATCAAATTTATTTTATCTTTAACTGCAACAGAGGTGATCAAATCAGATATATAAACAAAAAATTAAAAAAGAGAGAAAAGGCTACAAAAGATATATCTTTTCAGGTTGTTTACTTGACCCTGGTGGATAGTTATTTTTTCTTCTCATTTCTCAATGTTATTACAAACTTGACTGAAGGCAAACTATGACATCAAGAGAACACTCAATTAGTACAATACTGACCTTTCTCTCTGTTTGAGTCAATGGCAATGATCTGAAGAAGCTGAGATGTGAGATCAAAGGGTAGCAAGTCAACTCTTAAAAAAAAAAAAGAATTGGCATCTGAGATCAAGCAATTCTCACACCTATGTTTCTCATACTTCCTACCCAACTTAAAGTTGTACATTGAGGAAGATGTTATAGACTATAGTATTCTCAAATTTGATGGAAACATGCCTTCTTTAGGTAACCTCTAAAAATGGTTAATTCTCAGGTAAGCCCTATTTTAGATGGCTGCTCACCATAACATAAGTAAGAGAATTAAGTGAAAGAAACATCTCTCATTAAACTACATGCATGCAGTAACAATATTTTAAAGGAAAATTATTCTTTTGTAAACCAACAAATGAAATTAGATATCCCGGTTGTGCATCTGAATACAGACCTGCCACTCTCCAGGGAAAGAAAATCTGAATGATTCTGTTAAAAAATCTGAATCTGCCAAAAAAATCTGAATGACTCGTTTTATTTTTGCCCTCTACAGCATATATTACAAAACACATAATGCGGTCTTTGGTAAATGTTCATTCATCGGTTTAGCTCTTAACTATGATAAAGACTAGTTTTCTTAGCTTGTAATTCTTCACTGATGAAAAATTCTAAATAATCGTAAGATCTTTTTTCCATACATCTTTCAATCAAGTTTAAATCAAGTACTCTATACCTTACAATGCTTTTAAGTGACTCAATAAATTGGATGGCATAAACATTATGCAGCATTTCATGAATTCTCAAAGAGCAGAGCTGCCAACCTAACTCCTGTGGGAATATGACTTCAAAAGGCTTATTTTGTAATGAAAAGGAGTAAATGTACTCCTTACTGAAAGGGTTAAAAAATGACATATTTGATGCTCTTTCCTCATTTTAGATAGTTTTTCTATACATGGTGTATAGGCCTTTCTCACCCTTGAGGAAAATTAAAAATCTCATGAATTTTGCTGGATCCAGCTGTTGAAAAATTGAACAAGGTATTTCATGAGGAGCAAATTGACAATTTGCTGGAAATTTGTAATATTTCAATTTATAAATAATCTAAAGAACGTAATCCACTCTATTGTTCAAGCACTTTATACAGAAACAGGTCAATTTAAGTACAAAAATTACGCTGTGAGGTTGAGACTAGTTAAGCATGATGTAGCATGTAACTTTGATCTAGATCTAGAATCTAGATCTGAATTTTACATTAGATAAAATGATCATAATCATAGATCTTGCCCAGATTGTAAAGTTTGCATTCGAATAAAACTTCTTAGGCCTATTATAAGATCTAGATTTTACTTTTCACAGTCCTACAATTACTGAGTCTCGAGTCATTTCATCTTGATTTACTCTAGTTCTTTTTAGGATTTCTCAATCGATCTTGATAACTAACAAGATATAGATGGAAAAAGCGCTGTCCTGTAGTAGAAATTACTCTTAGAAGATAAAATAAGAATAATCCTTCGTTGGAAATAACGTCGGTCTGAATGTGAAGATAGAGAGAAGGTAGCGCAGACGAATAAACGATAAAGTAAACAACTCGGCAGAATCAATATTCGGGACGGTTACAACTAAAATATTAATATCGATTTCGATACCGCACATGATATTTATATAACAAAAAACAATATCGATACAATATAATGATATCGTCCGGATTTATTCTTTTGTGCAGGCTGTCTGTCGATCTTGTAAGTCTATTTAAAAAAAACAAAAAAAAAACTGAAAATGTTTTTAATTGTGGAGGTGAAAACTTAGTTTGGAAAAAAAAATCGGAATATTTCCTTAATATTCGGAAACGAACCAAATTTATGAAAAAAAATCAGAATGATTCCGATTAAATCGGTATGAATGGCAGGTCTGTGAATATCACTGCCCTTAGTATTAAAAAGCATTTCTATATAATAGTTTGACATCAACTGATATCACTTTGAAAATACACATGAATGCAGAAATTCATGACTCATCCTAAAAAAAAATGCAACATAGAAATTTCCAAGCTTCATCTAAAACAGTAAATCTTTAGTTTTAAGTAAAAGTTTTGAATATCTCTTTGTAAACAGAAAACACCACTTTTTTCAGCAGCTTATGAATAGGGTCTTGAAAAAAGATCTTTAGGATATAGAGAAGCTCCAGAGCATGGAAAACAAAATAGGATTCAATTTAGATCCCAAAACTGTACCAGCTTACCTCAGATCATCCTTAAATGGGTCAACGTTTGCTGTACTGGTGCGGAGTGCAAGCTCCAAGAGAGACTCGAGTCTGGATGGGAGAATGTCATCTATATGCTGCTTCATCTCCATTTCTGTCATATCCATGAATTGGACAATGAAGTCTCCTTTGTCTAGCAAGAAGTAGTGCTTGATAGACCTGCCATATGCATACAAAAAAATCAATGTAGCAAGGTATGGCAAGATCAGATCTGCTAGTAAAGTCCATATAAAGCAATTCAGACCTTAACTCAACAAATCAGTATTTCTGAAAGCCTAGTTTTATTGTGTCTGGGCCTTTAAACAACAGAGGCAATTATAAATAGTTTAAGTTGCTTTTCCTTTGGGTTTTTTTCATTTACAAATAATAAAAAAAATGTGGAGTAAGCAGGGCCTTTTTCCTCATCAAAAAGAGGATCAAATTAAATATTTAAATCTGATACTAAAGATGATTTCTGATCCTAAATAATAATTTAAAAGAAAAAAAAACTCTTTTTATGAAACTTGCAATCATATCTAAGATAAACATTATAAATAAAAAGCAGCTCCTTCAACTAACAAATGAAAAAGCAATACTAAAAAAAAATTCAATTACTTAAGCCTTGCAACAAGTTCTTTCTCTTCAATCAGCAGTGTCAGTAAAAGTTGACTAGCATAACTGTATGCTCTCTCAATCTGGTCATAATAACGCCTTTCTTTTATGGTGTACACAAGCTCTTCAGCAAATGGACATCTGACATCTCGACCTGATAATTATCATAATTCAGTCTGAACAAGTCTTCACAGTATGTCAAAAATAAAAAATTGGAATTTTACAAAATGTTGAATGCATTACATTATGTAGATATTTTAAGTTACAGTGAAACAAAATGCGAACCATGACTGGCTCTTATTAGATGCACTGCATCACTTTACAAAGCAAAAACTTTACAAAAGAGAGAATCATTAATGTTAAATGAATCATTTTTCTCAAAATTAATTAGTACAAAACTTTCCACAATACTCACCACATTGTCTCACAACGTTGAGATATTTTCCTGTATTGAGTATTTTGTCTGCTACTTGTTCAAGAAAGACAGGTATTCTCTCTCGGAAGACTGAATAATGTTTCTCCCAATAAGTATGCAAGTTAGGGAAGAATAACAGAAATCGTAACACAAAATGCTCCATAAAACAATGCAGAAAGTTTTGCGCCAAAGGTATGTAGTTTATCATGATCATGATTTAGTGAAATAATTGAATTTCAACATGTGAATATGTATAGGACATAAAACTTAAAACGAGATTCCCGACTGTTTTCATAAAAGCAAAGACAGTACAAATGTTTTCAAATTTTCCACAAAGTATGTCCAAAAGGATATGCATCATTGTATTCCTCTTGAAGTTTCTCTTTATTAAAAGCTTCATTCTCTTCAACCATAAACTGAAAAAAAAAATTTTCATAACATTAAACACTTATTATCAAACCAAACAATGCATAATAAAACTAAAGCTTGAAATAAATGCCTTGAATATTGAGATTTTCATTATACATTCAATTTGACTTCCTGATATTAAATCTTGCAGACATCTCAATTTTCTTTGAATAAAAGAAAAAGAAAATAAAAGGAAGAAATAATAATGGTTTCAAGTTTTCTTCATATCTTAGAAATCAATAACTGACTTAATAATACTAAAAAAATTTCTTAAACAAAATTGAAGATAGTTTTATCGTGAAGAAACAGAAACCACATAATATCTAAAAGACATTGTCACAATTAAAAATTTGAGATTTTTGGAGCGATTATTTAAAAACCTTTTTTGTTGTCATTTTATGTTGTAAAATAATCAATTGACTTACTTCTGCATATGGATCCACAATAATTCCACGGTAGATCCACTTCCCGACAAGCTCCATGTAAGGAGCACAGGCCTGTGACAAATTTAAACATAAGGGCAAATTAAAAGATCTGCCCATGTTAAATTCTCTACCATTTAAAAATACTAAGGCAAAGACAATTTAGAGTTTTAGAAGTCATTAGATACCCCATCATTACTAGGAGAAATGCAAAAAAAAAAAAAAATGGAAGCTATTTTTCTTTCAAGCCATGTCCATTCTCTTATAACTTCTACATTCTTTACAGCTATAATTCCTTTATTGCGACCCCATCCTTTGCAGTTATGTTTATCGTTATATTGCTTTTGTGACCTATTCATTCATAAAATCAGCAGCTGCTACATTGTAAAGGATTTTAATATCATCTGAGGCTTTCCTGTAATTTCTTCCACATGCAATTTTTTTTTCTTCATTAGTAACCCAATGGAAACAAAGATGAAGAAGTTTTCACCTTCTCTTTTAACAAAAAGAACTTAAAAAAAAACAAAAAAAAAACCAATCAGTGAATTGCTGCTAGTAGCATAAGAAGTTCACCATGGCACAGTTATGGGCTATGCATAATAACAATGGGAAGCGTTACATTAAAATGTTCTTTCTCTCATTGAAAATCTAGTAATTTCCTCAATACCCATTTTCAAATCAAATTACATTCTTAATACTTACACTTTGGGTTAAAAATAATAGTAGCTGTGAACTTCTGCTGTCCCTGCAAAAAATATTTTGAAAATGTATCGTGACAATATAACTGGTTGGGCATACTTTGGAAATGTTGGACCTTATATACTATTTCAAAATATCAATTTAGCAATGTATGAAAAGTGGCAATTTCTTTAAAAATGCTAACAAACCTCTCAAATTATATACACTTCCCTCTCCTAAAGTTTTCTTTGGATAATATCTTGAAAAAAAAAAAAAACCTTTACTAGATGAAATACAGCTAGTTTTTACAGCCAATTCTTGTAGTTAATGCTAAAGAAAAAAATAATAAAAGTGAAGCTTTTTTACATTCATTCACAAGAAATATGCTTCCAATGTTTTGAAAAGTTGTAAAGAACAACAGGCACTTTGACTACTAAAAATTAAATACGAAAACCTTGATATTAACACAAAATGCTCAGTAGTTTGGGTCTGAGACAAATTATAGTTTCCCCAGCCTTACCCAATCATTGATGCAGTCTTCTCATGAAGCAGGCTGAGAACTGCTCCACCAATACATTTACCCTGTGGCAGAAAAATCAAAGAGAAGTAAGTCATGTTACAGAAAAGATGAACAATATGACATTGACTTGCAGTAGGTATTTGTCAATCAGTAAAAGATTAACATTAAATTTGAAAAAAAAAAAAAATCAATTTATTTTGAGAAAACGAATTTTTTCTTCCTTTCACTTAAAACTCAGTTTTGATAATTGTGATAAGCTTCTTGAGATAAAGATAATCTACTTCTGAGAAAAGATCCATTGCCTTACTCTGTTGATAGAATTTGCTACTGAAGCTAAGATATCAAGGAGGTTCATGGTTGGCTGCAGGTAAAAACACATCTTTTGTAGTGTCAGCTGACCCTGATTTGACAAATGATATGAAAACATACAAGTATTAAAATGGTAATTAAAAAAACAAATTTCAGAAATGAAAATATTATTCTTCAACCAGATAATTGTCATTTCATGAAGATATTATAAAAAAGTAATAAAGCTACATTCAAAAAGTGGCAGCAGCAAAGGTACTAAATAAATTTTAAAAATAGGACACATAAAAAAAAGGAAACGTAAATTCCATAAAAACAACCAGATAAAAAGTGAGTAAAAAGTCTTCAAGGTCTTACTGCTATTCATATTGCTTCTTATGAGGCATCAATAACAGTTTGCACTGCAATCTTGACCCTTACTATTGCTAAAATAAATATCAACAATCTCAATTTCTGTGATATAAGCAAATCTAATTGGCAGACTCATATATAACATATAGCCTAATTAAGGGAAAAAAAGTTAAAAACAAATAAATAACAAAGAGTGACAGGACATGACAGAAACACTCACATACTATCTGTACACTTATTAAATAAAACAATAAAGAAATGAGAAACTTAAAAAAAAAATTGTGATGCATTTAATGAAATAGGATGTACAGTATTACCAGATTTAACTGTTGCTCCAGTTGCACAATAAGAACCATATAATCCTGTTGAGTCACAAAATAAGTAAAACATTAAGATCATTTATTTTGAGGTATCCTATTTATTGAAAGAAAAAAATAAGATCGATTTCATTTTGATAACATGACTATCTTTCTATTTTCTTAAAAAACTGTGTTCTGAGATTGATGGTTGTTGCTGGTAAAATCATGGAGGAGCATTTTCAGATGTTAAGAAGGTTAAAAAACTTTCCATTAGAATACTGAGGTAACTCTAATTTTCAACCTGCATTTATCCAATTATGATTTGTAATAAATATCATTACTTTTGTTCAGAATCGAAATCACATTGCATATCGCCAACATGCAATTTATGTTACATCATCAAATACTGGGGTCATCCAGTCTGCTTTGTCATATTGGTGTCATATAGCATTCAAATTCTAATGCTGCCAACTTCACAACTCACCTTAATGAGAGTTTGCATAGCTGCACTCAGAGCATGGTTGACAAGACCATATTCAAATAAAGATTTCTCTGAAAAAAGAAAATCAATAACATTGCCCAATTTACTGTGGCTTTTATCCTCTAAAATTTTTTTTTATTCCTTGAGGAAGCATTATCCCCTCACTTCTATTGTAGAAATATGTCTAGATGCCTTCCTCAAACTGCTTATACTGCATAAAGAAAATCATTAAAAAAAAACTTTTTGGCAAAGCTGCTCTATTCATTTGTTTACCAGCAACCCAAACTTTTGAAATAAGATACCAAGAAAAAAAAAAAGAAAAGTTTTTTACAAGCAAAATTTTTACAGTAAAAAAAGATGAGCTACTATTTGAACATATAAATTATTATTATAAATGATTCATTTTCAAAATTATTTTAATACATTACTTTAAGAACAATATTTTCATCCTTTAAACCTGCAAATGATCTGTATCTCAAATGAGGCTTACCTTCAATAAACCTCACAACAGTTGAGTAATTGGCGCACAAAGGAAGGATTCTCTGAACTAAAGTTTGTGTTGAGACATCTAAAAGATAAAAACAAGAAACAGTTTTTGATAGAGCATTTAAGAAAATTCAGACCGATGCAGCTATGAAAGAACAAAAAAAATACAATTTTGAAATATAGTCTTGTGGTCACAAATTAATGCACTTGAAGGCAATTTAAAAAGAAAGTAGTACCACTTCAAGCGAACCTTTATATTAAAAAAAAATTAAAACAACTTCAAAGAAAAACAAGTTCTAAAGTTTGACCTGTAAAAAGTGAGATAATAGGGTAACAATAGAATAAGGGAAGAAGAAAAAGATCTGGTCAAAAACAATTAATGTGCACATTTTTTGAATAAGTAAATAGTTTTTATTTTAATGAAACATCTAGCTTTCTTTATGCTGAAATTAAAGAAAAAAATTATGCCCAAATTCTTATACCCAAAAGAAATTGTTTTGAGTAAAAAAGAAGATTTGAAATAATGTATGTCCCAAGAACTTCAACAGACAAATTCAAGTAATAATTTCTCTACTCCTAATATTGAAAAAAAGCATCTTCAAAGGAGAAGCATTATGTTTATTGGCTAGACAGCTACTATAAATGATATTATGATTTGAAGCTAGGATAAATATAGAAAAAGATTAAGCAAAGATGGGACTATCAACAAGCAGTGGGGATTGCAGTCCATGAAATGGCATAATGAGAGACAGGAGGTAAATGTAACTTTTTTCTCCACCTAGCATGCGCACCCAGATGCATTTTTGTACACAAACCTAAGCTTTGATCAATGAGGAACTCTCTTGCTGCATATCTTTCAGATAAGGGCATTGGCCGTATGTATTTTCCCTCTATTCCCTGAAAATTGAACAGAAATGATGAGTCACTATTAATTATACATTTTTTTATTTAAAAAGTAAAAGATTTTTTTTATTCCTTTTTAACTCATAAAAAAATAACTTTTCTACTTTTAATTACAAAATTATGCATGATATATTAGGGGAGGAAATAGCACACTGAGTACTAAATGTAATTAAAACAATGTATATAATATTAAATGTGTTTTGAAGGTAAGGATCATAAATCATCTTTTCACTATTTTGTGCTTAATTTAAAAGCTATAAGTATAAAAAAAAAACATCCCTGGTAAAAAAGGGAGCTTCTCAACTATGTAGGCCTGCATAAATAAGCACAATTTTTGTAAGAAAAAGAACACATGTCCAGCAGAAGGAATTTATGCCAGCTTCTGACTCAGTATAATTTCATTGAGTTAGGTTTCGAACATCTATCTTTGTTTTTCATGAAAAACTCTGCTCAGTTTTATTATTCTTTTGTCAATGAATATCATATGAGGCTCATGGCATGTAGAATTAACTATGACCTAAACACAATTGAAAAAAATATGAATATTGAGTTCACAAACAATTCAGAAAATAAAGTTTAAAAACCCACTTTGCACACAGTTGAAAATGTTGAGGTGTTTGAAAAATAAATTTGTTTACTAAGTTAAAAGATTTAAAATTTAAAATACAAAAAAAAATTTGGGGTCTCAATTAAGAAGTAATGAAACATCTGGGGTTTTTCCATCCACCCTTGCATATATGAGTAGCTTACTCTCATCAAAACTAATAGGTCCTCCATGATCAGGTATTCCTGAGAGAAAAGCGGCAAAGTTCCAAGGCCAACAATGTCCTGAGGATGCAATAAATGTTAAATCTTGTAAGCGTACAACTAAACTTAATGCAACTGGGAGAAGAGAGATCAGCGCTAACTGATTATGAGAGAAAAAGAGAGAAAGAGGGAGAGAGAGGAGAGGAGAGGAGAGAGAGAGAGAGAGAGAGAGAGAGAGAGAGAGAGAGAGAGAGAGAGAGAGAGAGAGAGAGAGAGAGAGAGAGAGAGAGAGAGAGAGAGAGAGAGAGAGAGAGAGAGAGAGAGGAATCAAAGTGCTTGTTTCATAAAATAATCATTACAAAAAATAGATTTAGTATTCTCTCCATTGCATACCTCATCAAGATTGGGATCCCCATCATCAAAGAAGTCAAGAGTAAGTTGTGGATTTTGAAAAAATCCATCTGGAATCTGTGGCAAGTTGACTGAGAACAAGTTTATGCAGAGCTCATTATTTAGTTACGAGAAAAACTACAATAAATCATTACCATAAAGCTTACAATAGTTATAATAATAATAATAATAATAATAATAATAATAATAATAATAATAATAATAATAATAATAATAATAATAATAGTAATAGTAAATAAAGAATTCCTCAGCAGAGAACAAAAAAAAATCTTAATAGCAACAGCTGACATTAAAACTTTGTAATTTAATTAATATATTTACCCATACAGATGATTTTAACTTAGGGAAAGTAACATAAATATTTTAAAAAAATGTAAGCAGTCAAAGAGGCATCTAGTTATAAGAAATACATTTTTTTAAATTTCTATATTGTTTGTTATACACATACATGAATATTTTTGAAAGGATGTAATATTCCAAAACACAATTGCAAGGAGATGCAGTTTTATGACAACGTGTCAATGTAATATTAAGACTTGAAATTTATCATAATACAAAATATTGGCAATGGAGAGAGCTTATGATGAATAACATCCTTAACAAAAATAATCTGTAGAGCATTTTCTATATCAAGCAATGAAATCTTACCTCTATGGGTCTTTTCACACTTTTAGAAAATAAATTGTATATGGAGAGCAAGAAGATAAAATTCTCTCAAAGACCATTTATTTGCTCTTTGTTTAGCATTCTATTCATGCCCTTGTCCTTCTTCTTTTTTTTTTTTTTAATCCTTTTCTTTGGTATTTGGCAGAAAATCACAGTTATGCATTATGGGCTTTCATCTGGTCACTCAAAATTCTGTCTAAGATTCATGCAGTCAAGAGCAAAAGCTGGAAAAGTAATTAATTTGTTACTGCTAAGTTCTGAAGAAACAGAAATTTGGCAGACTACAAAATCCCATTCCTGATATTTTAGACTTTCAAAATTAAGGCAGTAAAGATTTTTAAAAAAGTGTGATAAACCATAACTAAACATGATAAGAAATATTTAACAGAAAAATTTTATTTTTACCGTTACGATTAAGAGGCTTTTCTCGCAAGACTTTTGTAAGAAATTTGCTTGATGTGTCTACAACTTTTGCTTGCTTGAGCAAATCTTGGACCTACATTTTTTGCAAAAAGAAATATCCAATAAATATAAACAAATTCATAACAGAATGATGTTAATATATCATAATAATGTGTAGTTGGCAAATTTAATAAGGAATACTATCTGATATCGTTTTATATAAGAAAATATGAAAAGGGCTTTTTGAATCCACACCCTCTATTCAAAAGATGCCAATAAATGATTGCAACTAACATTTTCATGGACTCTTTAACATGATCTTAATCATTAAAAATAGATCAGGTAAAAAAGTGATTATTATTTTTTAAGTTACTAGACATACCTGAGAAAGCTCTTCCTCAGTCATCTTAGTACCTGAGGTGGGAAGTTGTGAAGTGAAGTTTCTGGGTGGGTACAACTGAAGACCCTCTTTCTTCGCTTGTTTCTCAGCATGTTGACTGAGAACATACTTTACCTTTATTTAAAAAAAAAAAAACATGAACAAAAAGTTACCATTTTTTTCTTGCAAAGATCTGTAAGCACAAGTAGTTTGTAATTTTAATTTAAGCTTGAGCCAATTAAAAATAGAAAAATGATCAATTGATGCCCTTCATAAAAAATAATTCGAAATAAAATTTCTATGAACAAAGAAATACTTTTGCTACATATTCTTTAAAGGAAAAAAAAACAACTTTCACATAGCACCAAAATAGGTCAATACTGAATATGTTAAAATTGGAACTTTTGCCTGATTCACTGCACCTACCTCACATTATTAACTACACAGTAATGCTATATAAAAGTTGTCACCTGGAAAATAATAGCAGCAAAAGAGGAAAGTATATAAAAATGCTATATAAACTAATAAACATGGAAATGCTGTTTGAAACATTTATTTCACATATTTTTAAGTCTATGGGATATTCAAAAGTGCATCTTGTCAACAAATAACACGTTTAGAGATAAAGATAAGCCTAAATAAGTTTAGAATGACCATCATACAAAGCCCACAGGCTCAATTCACAAGTCTTTTGATACTGATCACTCCATATAAAAAAATAATAATTAGCCCATCCTCATTTAGTGTAACAATGCTTATCTCACAGAGGTAAAATAGTTATGATAAAAAAATGACACGAAAAAAAAAAATGCAGGCAATAAAACTGGAAATTAGAATAAATAGCAATACAACAACAAAACAGTTACACCTATACCTCTTCTTCCTTTCCAAGTTTTGATAGCAGATGAACCAGAGGATCAATGTCTCTGACACTGGAAGTGAAGTGAAAAAGAACAAACAACTATAACTATGAAATCTTTCTAAGCATACTGCTTGAAGTATTTCACCAATGATTGTCACAGGTAACAATATTCATTTTTTTTCCCTGAAAATTACCCAAAAAAGATCATTGTCATGTTTTTTCATCATGATGAAACTAAACTAAATGAAATATACCCAGACCAGACTAATCTAATTCCAAGAGCCTAGTTGCAGATAAGCTTGAAGATATGCAAAGTTCATTACCTCAAAAACCATCACATAAGACCTCTTTTGTATTTTGTGTTAGTATAGTTCTAAAGCACATGTAACTTGAATAAATGTACCTCAATAATGCTTTGCACATGACAAGATAATTTCACCTTGATAAGTTATAGGGAGGCAGGGCTGTGTAAAATGTATTACAATTTAGCTTGCTGTAATTAGAGAGGCAGGATTGTATACAATGTAATAGTGATTTTCTGTATCATCTAGAAATCAGCTAATGTTCCTCATACCACAAGTTATCAAGGAAAAAGAAAATAAGCAAAACAAACAAATATAGAGAACAAAAATAACATCAAACTAGTCTACTAGATAAAAAAAATCTAGATTGGTCAAACAGAGAAGTCTTGTGGTAATTGATAACTATGCATAATTTATTTTTGTAAAAATAATTGGCTTTAACTCTAAAATGCCTCTCATGAAGACAGTACAAAATGACAAGAACAGTTGGTCTCTTTTTTATTCTTTCTTTTTAAGCAAGTCTTCAAAACCTGAGACAACTTTTCTTACACGTAAAAAATCTCTTGGTTTGTTAATTCCTATCACTCATCTACTGACCTTATCCTAGCACCTAGTATAAGTATTTAAGTTTGGTTTGATTGCACCCATCATAAATAAAATACAAAAACACTCACTTTTTGCTTTTGAGGTCATCATACTTCGCAAAAAACTCAATAGGGGTTTCAGTGGTTGCAGCAATTCGTCTTTTAGCTTGGCTGGATGAAATCTATATTGTAACAGAAGAAAAAAAACAACAAAAAAAATAATGACAAAAGACACCAAAGAAACCTCAAATATGCCTGCAAGCATGACTTCTAATAATAAATTATAACCCTTTTAATACCTTACATATATATACATATATGCATACACATAGTATGCTCATTTTTGTATATTTTACACAAACAAAACAGACTGAATCCATTTCTGCACATAAGTGTGGACTTACTGCTTAGGTAAGCAAGGTAAAGTGGTCACTACTAAAGTCGATGCCGTTTACGTCAATTTTCACGCAAGTAGATCTTTTTGTTTGGTCCCTAACCCTACTTATATCATTTGTAAAAGCTCTTGCACATAGCTCGATATTCAGATAAGTTGATCTTTTTTAGGTTGATGGAAACAAAAATGTCATTGATTTCACTTTTTTCAGCCACGAAAAACAAGCTTCCTCTCGATCCTCTGACTCATCCGTCAGTGAGCGTAAGACAATGTGCCGGCAAGTTGACAAATGCTGACAGGAGAAATACAAGTCGTGTTGTCTTTGCATAACCCAGGAGGCTGGCTGAATTCATGTGTAGGTCTAACAACAAAGCTGCTGAAACAACTATGGTTCCATTGGAAGCCTATAGATCTATCATTCAACAATCATCACCACCAAAAAGTTCAATAAAACGCACAAATTTATGTGTGTGTGTGAGAGAGAGAGAGACATTTAATGAAGGAGTACTGGCCAGAGATAGCCTAGAGATGCTGTGCATTGTGTATAGGCTAGACATGGTCTCCTCTGTGATTGGTTGATTGGCCACTGCTTAACCATCCAATACACCCCCTCTTCCCGCGGCTGTATGGATAGGTCGAGAAGTAAAAGAATGAGCGTTATGTCTTATTACATTTTGCAAGCATTGTTTTTATAGGCTCCTCTGTAATTCAACAGATTGTTTTATTGAACATTGCTAAACTCATTCAATCTCTCCTAGGCCTAGCAAAATCAATGTTAATGTTTAGATCTACATTTTTCGTTTACAATATGTTTGAAGGGTAGAACACTTCTCCCATGACATGTTTACTTGGCTTTAGGGCTAGGCCTTGATTGATCGGCGTTATTGAATTAGATTTACATTTTGCGTGCATTGTGTTTGTAGTCTAAACCTGCTTCCTCCATGAAATGCGATTGGTTGATTGAACCATTCTATCTCTCCCCAGCTGCAGTGCTAGGACTGGGACAATCCGCTGTATTGAGATAAAATTTGAGCGCTGATTGCTACAAGCAAGAGTACACTTCATCAGAATCCAAAGGCAAGATAGGTCTAGCATCAGAACCAGATTCTACAACCCAGACACTCAAACGGATAATTGAACAAATTAGACAATAGTAAAGAGTAAAGATCAATGCCGAAACAGGCTAAAAAAAAAAACAAGAAAGGAAAAACAAATTTAATGAACAAAATCAAAAGTCTGCTTAAAGCGGCATAAATTTTATGATCCTTTATATAAGCCCTTTAAAAAAAAAAAAAAATATATATATATATATAAATATACACACACACAATGTTTATAGGAAAGACAAATAATTGATTTACTTAACTCAATTTTTCACACAAGTCGATCTTATTAGTTATGTCCTCTGAAGATTGAGTTAAGCAGTGTTGATTGTATTAGGTAAACAAGAAGAGGTAATGAAATTATAGTGCCAAGCTTAATGCCTAGTTTGTAGAATCATATGCGCCTGGTAACAAAATGGTTAAAAAAAATTAATACTAAAATGAAAATTTTCAGCAAAATCAGGAACATAGATGTTCCAAACTTTAAGAAGCCTCAAAAAGTAAAGAATATGGTTTAATATATTTCTTTAAATAGTATATATGATCCTGCATCCTTTTTACCTGGGTTGTGACAAATGGAGTTCTGTTCTGCAAGAGCTTTTCTGCATAGACTTCTGCACCAACAGGAGCTGATGACCGCACCCTGTAAATAAATTAATATTAAAAAAAACAAACAAAAAACTAATCAGATTCTACCTCACAACTAATACACATGCACACTCCTTAGTCCTCATTTACTTTCTTTTTGTGCATAACCTTGCATATAAATTATACTAAAATATTATTTTATGAACTAAAAATAAAAGGATTTTCCCAGGGCACAGAAGTTTAATTTTAGTACCAATCTTTTGAGTTTTTTTAAAAACAAATTCAAATAGAAAGAGTAGCTAATAATATTAAGAATGTTAAAACAAAATAAAAATAAACTTTAAACAATGAGCACATGGCTATAAAACCTCTTACTGTTCATACTCAAGAGGTTTTGTTCATACATATATTTTTAACGAATATATTATGATCCCTATCCCTGACAGTCACAACCTGTGAGGTTTTGCATTTTATTACTATTTATCTGGTGTTAAGTGAACTTTCATATAAAAAAAATTATAAAGTATGCAGTAAAAACAGGAAATGCTGTTTGAAACCTTGCAGCAAATTTCCATGCCAAATAAAAACTGAGGTGTTAAGTGACCTTTCACCCATTATGTCCCACTCACTATTCCCTCTCATAACTAAACCTGTAACAGCTTACACACTGTTCCCTAGATAAAAAAAAATTATAAAATATCCTTTCCAACTTGAGCGATGAACAAATATTTGAAATTTTCTGTAAAAAAAAAAAGGTTAATAATTTTTGCAGGTAAAATGTTTTCAACTGAATAAAATTGATAAATTTGTGAAATGAACGTTTTAAGGTCTTGAAAGAGAGACATACAAAAAAATTATTTTTCTTGGTAATTTCTTTTAGCAAACTTGCAAATTTCTGTTAATGTTTAGAATTGTACACCTTATAATAAAATTTGACTTACTCAAGTTGAGTCATTAGCTCATTGGCATTATGATGTATGGTAAACTCACTCATCTTCAAGGTTCATGAAAATTTAATTAAGAGTGAGTTCCAAGCTGGAAAAAAAACAGACTCGTTTTTAAATTTAGTATAAATGCTTACATGCTTAATTCCAAGAAAATAAAAAAGACTAGCAAGAATATTAGACATTCTTGAAGAAAAAAAACAAGAAAGGGTTGGAACTGAACAGCAAAAAGACAGAAGTAATGGTTGCCAGCAAAACAATGAGATTCAAAGATCAATATTTTGATCAATAAACTCAAGCAAATGCATCGGCTCAAAAACTTGAGCTAATACATCTTCATCCATTAGAAGAAGAGCCCTGCAGTGCTATATTGAACCCATCCTGATGTATGAATCTGGGGCCTGGACAATTTAAAAACAGCTACACCAGTCAGTGTTCACACAATTTCTGTGTCATTTGCTTTAGGCCTTTGATTCAAATTGTTAGAACTTAAAGCTATCAAAAATGCCTAGCGGCAGATCTTCCATGAATTCTTTACTTTACTCGCCAAACTATAAGTTGATTCAGGACATGTGAGTAGATGGATTTCTAAAAATGTTGATTGTGGTGTACTATTCACTGCATCATTTTGTGAGAACCATGAATTTATTTTTAAAGTTATAGACTATTTTTTTTTTTTGTGAACCAGTGTTCAAATACCATCTATATGTGGTCACCTAGAAAGCAATTCCAGTTGAGAGTTCGAAAAATAACAAGTCCCCTCTGTAAAATCAATAGAAATGAAAAGCGAATAAAGTGTGTATGATTCCGAGTATGACAAGACACAAGTTGAAAAAGGAAATGATACTCGTGTTAAAAATTATACTTATTTCTGTTGAAATGTAATATTCCTTCTATCTCTTTTCAAAATAAGAATTTTTTATAACCTAGCACAACACTGCAATTCTTTCATCATCATTATTTTTAAAGTTAAACAAATAGGCCTAAAAACAATGAAAATAACAACAAAAACAATAAAAATAATGATAGTAATAATAATGTCATTTTTAATTTTGTTGGACAGTGCTAAACTGCTTTGATGTTTGCATTGTTGAATAACTGTAGAGCTAGATCTAGATCTAGCTCATCAGTGTAGCTCTTCTTGAAAAGCTTTAGTTTATCCACTAGGGGCCTACACATTGTTTTAACAATCAAGCAATCAGATACTCAATAAAGAGAAAGAAAGAGAATTATTTTCTTAAAAGCAAGGGGGACAATTAATAATAATTGAGAGTATGATGTTATGGTATATCAAATTAATAATGTGGTATTTCAAACTTAACTGTCTCATATGCCCATTCTAGTTTAAATGACAATTGAGGTTACAATACTATACTTCTTTCAAAATAACATTTCAATCTAGATCTAAATTTTAGTTCTAATAATTTAACGTCAACAGAACAGGTAGGCCTTCACACTTATCTACATTATAGTAGATCTAGATAGGCCTGATCTAGAATCTAGTTTTTTTAGATCCCTTGAGAAGGAGAGCTTCTTAATAACTTACAATAACATGAGTTAAAATATATTTTATAATTTTTTTTTTCCTTCTAGATCTAGATCTAGATCTAGATGTTGTTCTCGTCGCAGATATACGACCAACCTGTGGAGATATGTTGATCCTGAGTAAGATCATAATGAGAGGGATGAGTGCTGATAATCACTTAAGGCAATAAAGCGAAACTACAAAAAATCTCAGGGCCTACCATAACTATAAACTTTGCCTTCGCAACAATCGACATTCGCGCCGGACATTCAGAGTTACTGCTCGAAATGCTGAATGCGGTAGTGTATATTTTGCCTCCCAAAAGGCGAATGCCACTTGAGATTATCCACATCCTACTGAAATTTTTAAAGAGCCCATAATTAATAAAGATTTTGACTTTACAAAGTTAGCAATGTAAAGACAAACAACAACAACAAAACAACAACAACAAACAAACCAAAAAAAAACAACAACTTTATTTGGGAGATGTTACACACTACCAGAATATAGATTTCTCGTTCCTTTACGAGACTTCCGTATCGATAGTAAACAGATTCAAGAAGGTAGAAAACCTGTAGAAGCTTGAACGAGATCGTTATGATGCTTGTGACATAAAAATTTAAATAATTAAAAGCATATTTTTGCTAGTAAAGAATATTATTTGACGCGTCTCTTCTTCTCTATAGATATTGCAGGTAAGGGGCTTGTTTATATCGTCACAAATAAACCACTTAAGGTCATTGATCTGGATCTGCAGATCTAAATGTAGAGGTATTATTGCAGATATCGGCCCAACTCACCCTAAGCTTTAAAAATTGTAGTTTATAAAAATGATTTTGATATGCTGAACACAAATTTGAAGATTTTATTGGTAACAAATAAATACTTTTCAAGATACAATCATTTTTGTGTTGCTCTAAAATCCCATCAAACTACAAGTTTCAATTTCGTCTGGAAACATTCAATTGTGAAGCCCGACGTGAGGTGGGCCGATATCTGCAATTTTGCCATTGTAGAATTTCGGTTGTAATGCCGTGTTAAGTAAAAAGAAATTGCGATTGTGATTTGAATTTATGTAGATCTAAAGTTACAGCTTTAAGATAACATTGGTTTAGATTTTGAGACTCCTTACCCAGTGCTGTCCCAACTCTTTTCTTTACATGGCAATCATATTGGACACTGGGGGGGGGGGGGGCAATCGTATCAATAAAATTAGGAGTCCAAAATAAATTTATTGAAGAAAATAAGGAGTGCTAGATCTAATCAATTTCTGAATTAGTTTTGCTTTTTATTTTTTTCAGCGTTGTAACAATATGGCTGTCCTGTAAACAAAAGAGCCGGGACATAAGTAGGTAACGAATCCGTAGGTTTTGAATGTTTTTATTTAGATATATAGATAGATCTATATTGTAAATATTTACAATGTGGCTGCAAAAACATTTCATTTTGTAGTTGATTTTTAAATTGACAAATTTAAGTAAAGTCTCCACCCAGTCTAATTATACTAGATTTAAATGCTTTGGAGAAGCTTGGAAATGATTTATGTTAAATCTACACTTTTTAGGGTGTTCGTTTTTACTGCCATAGTAATTGCAATGCCCCTCACCTGGCATTATTATGCAAGCAGAGCTGATAATGACATGTAAATAGATCACGCTTGAAATATATATATATATATATATGTCTCAAAACTTTATTGTGGTTTTTTTTTTGGCTCAAATAAAGTTTCAAATGCATATTTTGTTCACTAGAATTATAATTGAATATTGAATGATAATGATGTATCTAATATACTCTTTCCTCTTTCCTTCATTTTGTTTCTCATCACAATCATGAAGCAGCTTTAAACTCCTGAAAGAAGACCTGGAGTTATAGTTTTGAGACTAACACAAAAATTATTGCTGCTGCATTTTCTGCAACCTGTCAAGATGATGCTTGTCAGTCGATACCGGCCAGTGCTCCTTCTTCAATATCTACTCATCGTAGTGGATCTGTTTATGAACTCTTTCACTGAGCTTCTCAGATTTCAAAATGTCATTCTCCTTGTTTTATATGTGTAAGTTTTTTAACATTTTATCATTGAGATTACCATAGCCTAATTTCAAAATTACCTTGTATGTTTGAAAGTACTTAAATTTCTTTTCAGGTTGTTAATCATTAAATTTTAATAACAAAATGCATTTTGAAGTAAGAATAAAAAAAATGAATAGAATAAATCACAAAAAATGTTTTGAATTTTAGTTTAATTAATTTTCAAGGAAATGAATTACTCATAAAGATTAAGATGTGAAGATTCAAGTTATTCTTAACAAACATACTTTCAATTTTCAGAATCCAGGACTTCTGCCTTGTCTTTGCCGTCATCATTATTTTTTTATTGTTCTTTTCGACATTCATCTTCCAAGCTGGTTTGGTCAGCATTTTGGTTTCTAAGTTTAAAGTCGCCATCTCGGTGACTTTTATCTACTTTGGTCTCTGTGTGGCCTTACACGTGTGGACAATGGTATGTCTTCACACAGAAAAAAGCTCTGTGATGAGATTTGTAACTGCTTAAGATGAATTTGACTTTTATTGAATAAGATTCTCATTTGATTCTTTATTTAAAAAAAGATAAATGTTTATGTTTATTCATAAAGCCATGTAAAAAAATATTGCAATGGCATTATAATCGATGAAATTTATTGTTTATTCATCGAACAAGTAAAGAGTAAGATGAAAATTTTTAATTAAAGGTAGTTTCTAATGTAACTCAGAAGTTAAAGGCATTTTATACATTTTAAGATAGAGATATCTGTCAGACACTGAGTTTTGAGGTGAAAAGTGGAAAATATGAGACTTTTACTTTAACTATTTTTTTTTCTCTTTGTTTTTGAATGTGAGGAGGGCTGAAGATTTTAAAGTGCTGCACTTTATTTTTATAAAAAAAAAACCAGCATAATATGGTAAGATTAGAAGCAACAGATACTTTTTCCTCCAATAGAATTAAAATGATTTAATTTTGACTTTTGCCTGCAGCGTTTGAGATGGGATGATGTTGACAGATACATTTGGGACAACACTGCATATCATATATTGTATGCCTGTCAACGTATTGGTAAGTGCCTTGGGCATTTTTCAGTGGGTGTGAAAATGAAAATATCTTCTTAATATGACTGTATAATTTTTTGAAGTATTGAGCACTTCACTTAAGATGTTAATTCCTAAATGTTAAAAAATGCCATAAATTAAAATTCTGTTAAAACTTTTTATATTTACTCCAGTTAGAAGTAATAATTAGATGATTAAATTCTAAAGACTGCTTTCAAAACTGAACTTATAATTTCATAAATGATTCTTTGCAATGCAAGTTGGGGACACTGTGTTACAGATATAAAGACCTGTACAATATAGATTTAAGCAGGCAGGGCCTAAACACAAATAAACTAAAAACGTTAGGGTTAACCCCTTTGGTCTATGAACCAAAATAGTTTTTTTCATCATCTCTGGTTATTTGAGAGTCAATAGTTTTACATATAAGGAGCTGATAATGGTAAAAAATTTTCGAAGATATTTATATATTTGAATCATTAGAACTGGATAGGAGACAAAAGTTATTTGAAAAACAATTCAAGCTTAGGAGCTTGATTATCATAAAACATTTTTAGATACGTGTAATTCAATTTACTTCCACAGACTTGGACTGTTTGACTATGATTTGAAACAGAACAACAATAATAATAATAATAATAATAATAATAATAATAATAATAATAATAATAATAATAATAATAATAATAATAATAATAATAATAGTATTAGTAATAATAATAATAATAATAATAGTAGTAGTAATAATAATAATATAAATAATAATAGTAATAATAATAATAATAATTATAATAATAATAATAATAATAATAATAATAATAATAATAATAATAATAATAACAATAATAATGATAATAATAATAATAATAATAATAATAATAATAATAATAATAATAATAATAATAATAATAATAATAATAATAATAATAATAATAATAATAATAGTAATGATAATAATAATAATAATAATAATAATAATAATAATAATAATAATAATAATAATGATAATAATAATAATAATGAAAAAGAAGAAGAAAAAAAAAAGAAAAAGAAATAGAGAAAGAAGTACAAAAAGAAAAAGAGCAGCAGCTTCTCTAATACTCACTTTCATCTTCTACATTATTTGAAACTTATACATGAAGTAATAAGTCTTCAATAACTATTTGAAAGTTTTGCATCATAATTTGTATCCATATCTGAATTCACAATTAAAGTAACATTTCTTTTGGTAGCTGCTGTGCTTTATTACTACTTCTACAAAAGGACAGCTTTAAAGCTCGGAGAGCCACACTTCTACACAGATTCTGAATGGATTCAGAAAGAGTTTGAGAGAAGGAGATAGTGACCGGAATTAAGCTACAGCAATTTTTTTGTGCCCGCTTCGATAACTTGAAAACATATTTAGAGACAATTTAATTATGTGTGAAGACTTAGTGCCTTACATTTTGAATTAATATCTACTTAAGATTTAAAAAAAATGGAGAATGTTAAAACAAGATTATCATCTTATTTTTGGGAATCTGAACCAAATGGGGTATACAGCATTCTATTTTTGCTATACTGACAGTTTCTCTTTCTGTCATATCCCCTTATGTTCATCTTTTACCAATAGAATTAAATTACTAGCTTGTAATGCTTTGTGTATATTTACCGAATACCTGTAAAGTTATGTTTATAGACCAATTACATGAATGCACAGAATGTATGCTTTGTAATATCTTTATATATGTTTTGTATATTTTCATTCTATAATTATTTTGGCTTGTGATAATTTAATGAACGGTTTTATCTGCTCATTAACAGTTTTAAACTTTAATTGGTATGCAGTTGTATTATGTCTATGATTTGATACAGTATGAAAATTTCTTGTTGAATGTGTGCCTTTATTATGGTATCTTACAGTGTAAACAAGTTTATGCACAATATAATAAAGTAAGACTTAGAAAGACATGTGATACATGAGAATGAGAATTGACATTTTTGTTTTCATATTTCTGTTTGATGAAATACGTGACTTGTTTTTTTTTCCTTGGAGTAAAAACACAACTTGCAATCCCTTGTAATTTCTATGCTGAGCAAACATCTTCAGGCAACTCCACAAAAATGCAGGTTTATTTTTATTATATTTTCCCAAGTTTATTTATTACAATTACAACAGGTTTGTTCTCAATCAGGCTTTTCTTGTGAGTCACATCTTAGCTGCAATATTTTACTCTGCATTTGAAAGGTTTGATCACAAAAAGATTTTTGACATTTTTGAATATGAGTCATGCTCATGTCACCTAGGTCTTTGTCAAAGCTTTAATTCCATGAAAAGAAAATTTGGGATGTAAGTTAAATGTAACAAAATGTTTGTAACAGAAGATTCACTAAATGGATTTTTGTCATTTTGTGATCCACCCCTAAGTGTGGATTTTTCTAAGATATTGTGTATGAAAAATATGATTTTGGTTAAAAATTAGTCTGAAGATTGAGAATGTACTTTCTTCTCTTACTTTAAATTATAACAAAGGAGTTTTATTACTGAAAAAAAAAAGCAAAGTAAAATTTATTCTGCTAGTATTTGTCTAAATGGAAGCATAAATCTATGAACACTGCAGCAATGATCCTCATTTAACTCCACAACGGTAACACTCATATTTACTGAAAAATCTTCTATTTTCTTTTCTTTTTTTTGGGGGGGGGGGGGGGGGGGAGGGGCAACCTGCTTAGTGTGAGATATATTAAATGAATGAAGTGTGGTCTATTTGCTTTAGATTTCTTTTGGTCAAGTTACAGAGGAATTTTAGCAGATTGGCCTCGCATTTATGGATATCTTCAATCTTTTTATAATGCCGGTAGTTATTTTATGTTTTTATCTATACATTTTAATAGATTTGCAGTATCAGTTAAGTAGAATTCATTATATGGATGACTTGTGTCTTGAAGAGTGTTATTATTATCCACTGGAGGGAAATGAAATTATTTGGATATGCTCATATGTTTAATTGTCACAGTCCACTTACATTAGCTTTCTTCATTCTTTTCAATAGACTCCCTGATGGACAAACTGCTTTTTTTTTAAGACAAAGATACACATGAGTGCAGATATGGATATTTTGCTTATTGTTAACCTTTTAATACATAATTATATTAAAGATTCTGTGTGAGACTATTGCTATTACTGCTTCTAATAAAACTGGTTAATATTTCTTCATTGTCAGGTACGCAAAATTATTTATCAGTATTGGCTATGAAACAGTAATTACTGATTACATGTACATTGTATTGCATAGGATGAGTCAAAATGTAACAAATGAAATATAAAGAGAAAGTGAGCTTGAAAAAATGTGCAGACACTATCATATAATTTTCCGATAGTGCATGGATGTAGTATGTAATGAAGTTCATAGTTGTGGAATTTTTCTCTGATTAACTTTTATATCTGGGTGGATTTGTTTTGTTTGTCTTCAAAGATGAAAATATGCATGTGGTATGTGAAGGCAAGATTGTGTCTATGGCAAAAGTATGTCCTTTTTTTTATTGTTATGCATTTCTTAGGATATTCATTTTTATCCTTACTTTGTTATTGTACATAGCCTTATCTAAGTACATTTATATACACATGCTAGTGAAGCTTTAACCATAAAAATTAATTCTATAAAGTTTAGTTACTTACCCTATTTTTATTTAAAATAATACACTGTCAATAAATTTACCATAAGAATGAGCATCAAGATAATACATGTATTAACAAAGGAATATGAGGTATTCTATTTTATCATACATGTAAGCTAGTTGAGTTCTGTTTTCCGTATTTGGTACTACTGAAGCTTTTCATAATCGTAACTATCAAGTAGTTTGAGAGTACATAAAATGATGAAATCAAAAAATCTGAGAACAAGCTCCCACGGAGGTTCAAGCCTCGCACAGTCACAAAGTGCTTTGGAGATTCAGCCTGAGATTGGTTTGCAGCAGGCTCTTGTGGCCTAGATATGAGTGAAAGATGGTGTGTTGACATTCTGTTTCAAAAGAAGTATTCTAAACACCAAGTTACTTTATATGTACAAAACCATTAAAACTATTGACAGACGTTCATGTTTGTCCTCTCATAGGTCAAGCTTATACTGATAGAGCCATGATTCTCAGAAACGGTGAGTTTCTTCATATACTGAATAAATTCATCTCATCTGTAGAAAATAAGATTTATGAAAGAATAGGTAATAGTTTGTGTTTTATAAATAGCCGTCAGGGATGTCATTGGTCATCTCAGAGATATCATTGCTGTTTCTTGAATACATGTAATATTCTCTGTTAAGCTTTAAAATGGATACAGAATCAGCCTTTTTCAGATGTTTCTATAATTGATATATCTTTTCAAATGAAAACAAAATACTATGTTGATTAGCATCAACACATAAATCTGTACAGTAACAAAATTTTAAATATTGATTTTTTACTACTTTAACTTATTTAAAAGTGAAGGGAATAGTATGACAGGAACAACTCATCAAGGTACCAGCAGAGTTTTTCTTACGGTTTACTATTTATATTGCAGTGCTTGTTTAAAGTGACATGAATTCTATGTGGAGCCATGAAGCACTGCCCATATGTGTCAACTGGTTCTAAGCTCACATAAAATAAACCTACATAAACAGCCTGACTAAGATCACGTTCAAATAGTAGGGATGATATTGTTATTTTATAGTGTTTCACATTGGCAGCACTAATTTTTTCCACTTTATTGTAGCATTTTGGGAATTATGAGAACCCTGTAAGAACAAGACAGGTCAAAGCAAGACCTTGTTATAAATCAGCATTTTTTTTTCTTCTAGGTGGATTGGAAATAATTGTGGGAAATGCATGTGCACTTTATTTATATCAGATAATTTGAAAAAAAAAAAACTTGGACAGTCCGTCCAAATTTATCATTTCCTTCTGCAGTGTGTAGTGTCATCCAGAGTTATGTATATTATATTTTCCTACTGCAACTGAAAATGTATATTTTTTATAAATGTACTCTTATTAAGTGAAAGAACTGGAGTGATCTATATTTTTGGGAAAACCAATGTATACAGGTGTACTCTTTGTACTGTATTTTTCTTCCCAGCACAAGATGATCTCAGGTATGATAAGTGGAAGTTTCTTTGTGACGACTGTGTCTCTGTGTTTTGTTGGTATTTTTATTTTTTAGACTTTTATTTCACCCTCCACTCCATTGTGTTTTTCTTTTCTTTAGTTTATCCTACTTCATCCTTCCCTATGACTTATGAAAAAAAAATCCTTCTCTTTCTGATTCTTTGTGTACTTTCTTAATTTCTTTGAAGGTTTTTTTTATGCTTGTATGCTTTGCAAAACTGAATTATTTTTCGTTTTCTTGTATTGGCTGAACTGAGGAAATAGTATATAGAACACCTGCGCTTCTGTATGCTTCAAAGGGTAGAAAAGTTTCTTATAATTAATTTAAATTCAAATTTCGACCAAGTAGCAATGATAGTTTTCAATAGATAAGATAATTCTTGCCTGTCTCTTGTATATAGAAAGTGATAAAAATCAGCCATGAAAAGGACTGAATAGGCCAATTAGAGAGTAGGCCCTATGCTTTTATTTGTTTGACCTTTTTTTGTGTAAATTGTCTGTCTGTGTTTAATGTAATTATTTTTGTTTATGGGATATAATCACTAATCATTCTCCCCTCACATTATGTTCTTTCCAGTTATTTCATGTATCTCTGTAAAGTAGTATTTGGTGTTTTGCTCTGCTTATGTACAATGAGTAATGCAGGAATATGGACGGTTGAATGAAATCATACCACAAACTCATGTTTTGCTTTTTCTCTATATTGTTCTTTTTTGAATTTTGTGACATGCCAAACTAAGAAATAAAAGTCACCACATACTATAAACAAAGCCATGCAGAAAATCTGTCTTGTGAATAGAATAAAATAAGAAACAAAGTTGTATGATTGTGCTTATGTGCATTGGACAAATAGAATTTCATTCAGGGAAACCAAACCTCTGCAAATATGGGGTCAGATGATTGGTTGAAGCAGAGGTCCATCCCTCACTTATCACTTTTCCGATATGGCTTTATTATCTATAATGTGAGATCATTGAAAAAAATTGTTCAATTTTGCTTTTGAAAAAAGGAGGTGGAGGGTGGAAGATAATAGTGGATGGATGAGTTGGTGAATTCAAGTATGGGAAGTGGGAAAAATCTTTGAAATTTTGTTAAGATAAACAGTGGGTTACTAACATACAACCTTTTTTTATGATCTAAATACAAATCTGTAGATCGACCTGTCCTTTACTCCGATCTCTCATTTATGGGTACCGATGTTCAGCACCCAACACTCTAAAATATAGTGCAGGATAAGCGACTAGTTTATTTTGTTAATGAAGAAAATACTCCCACAGCACATTTGTCACACACATTTATATGGGATTTGACACAGCTTTGGGACTGTAGCTGGTATCATCATCGATATGCCTAACTGTAGTAATAATAATAATATATGGACACTGGTCACGGAGACTGTAGGACCCTGGCTGGGTAATCTACGCTAAACCAGGCTGCTGCCTCTAATCTGTATTAGAGATTAGCAGAGATTAAGACCTGCGTCGTTCCTACACACATAATGGTTCCACAATACAATATCCAGCTCCACATATTAGCAACGTCGGGTTAAGCTATATATGTACTTAATACTCGATAACCTACTTGAAACACAATACTTAGCCGTTCTTTAAATACAGACGTTCTTTGATTGTCACGATGTCGGTAAACAGTAAGGATTCTTTTACAGGAGCTCTTCATAAGTTCTGACTTCCTTTTCTTCTACCATTGAATTTGTTAATCATGTGATAGAGAAAGCCTTCTTTCGGTTATTTTCTTCTTACCAGTTTAATGCAATGCAAAGTGATCCAAGACACAAGATAATTTATCCCTCCAAGTTATTAAAAAACAACAACCGTAGTGCGGTGCTGTGAAGTGAGAGGACCTTTCTTTACAAGACTAATTATTTCTGTCGTTTCGTCTACCTAGACGACAGTTACTGCTAACACTGTGCTGGGTTTTTTAGATCCTCTATGAACAGGTTCCATGCACCGATTACCATTTATTTTGGTTTGAGAGCAGTCGGAGACTTCAGTGCTTGGAAATGCTTTTGATGGGAGGGAGTATTTATGTGAACATGTACATGTGGATGGAAACACGGCCCACGTCAAACTAATTTTGATGTAAAAATGATTGAGTTCAGTGGTCGGGCATTTTGAGCTTGCCCAACTAAGGAGTCTACCTGATTCTTATTCACTGGTCGGTCCGTCTTTAACATCGCCATGCCCGTGGAAGAAAGGTTTGGACATTTTTCTTGTTTACTTGTGAGGTCAATAACTTTTTTTTCTTTCTTATTCTGATATCCGTTATTCCTTTAACTCGAACAGTCACTCTTAGGTGATGTAATTAATATGTCCCATCCGATAGTGATAGAATTATTTAGCCATTTCCCTTGTTTCTCTATTTAAAAAAAAAAAGAGTTAAGTTCAGATTATCAATTTCCAGCAAAATGAGTCGGTATTCTAGACTTTAAAAAATATTCACCGTAGAGCATGAGCGATCTGTTATTGTATTACCACACGGATGGATCAATATATCACAAAAAGTCGGAAATGTGAGTGAAATTTTCTAAAGATGGTGCTACTGGGCAAAAGTTCACTCCAATGAGATAATATGCATCCACAATAAAAGAAAAGGATAACCTTATAGGTCTAGTAGAATTTCCACATTCCGTAATCAGCATGAACAAAAGATCTAGATCTATGTTTTGTTTTGGAACCCTTTTTTTCTTCTATTAGGCTGGCTACTATCATGGCCTAGTTTAAATAAGATCGTTATAAAATTTTTGATAGACCTTATTTAGTCACAACTTGATATTGGCACTGCTTTTACTGTAAAAAAATAATCATAAAAATGATGTTGCTCTACAATCCCAACCACATTAATGAAATGCATCAACTAGCATGGATCCACAAGAATAAATTTAGAGAGACTGAGACCTCCAGTTGTAATGTCCATGGGTTAAAAAGGCCAATCAAGATAGTCAGGTGAGCAGTTTGGATAGCTGGTCAATCATCGTTACTCTATAATTATACATAAAACAAATAGAAAAGGAATCGATAGAGAAACGTTGGGATCCAAAATCAATGTCATCCTGAAAATGTTATTTGTATCAAACATATAGGGTGAAACAAAATCAGCTTTTAGCTTGCACAAAGAGAGAAGAGAGAGAGAGAGAGAGAGAGAGAGAGAGAGAGAGAGAGAGAGAGAGAGAGAGAGAGAGAGAGAGAGAGAGAAAGAGAAAGAGAGGCAGACAGAAAGACAGATAGACAGACAAACAGACCTGACAGACAGAAAGACAGAGATATAGAGAGTGACAGATCTGCATTTTACTTTCAGTGCGGGCCTAAGAGGACTTGCAATATCGTCTTTGAAAATACTGGATCTCTCCATAATTATATAAAAGATGTGCGTGTAACAAATTCCACTGCCAAAAAGCAAAATGACAAAATGAATGCATAGAAGAAAAACAAGAAAGTCTTTTCTTTTTTACTTATTCGTCTCGCGAAAAATTGATGTGTTTCAAGTAGATTATGAACATGAAAAGACAAAATATTTCTTAGATATACGTGCCTTATTTACGGCATAAAGAACAATTCTCAAGGCGACGTGTCCTGGGTGGTTGTGGTTTTGTAAATCGCTTTCACAACCCAACTGAGTCGGCCATTGATCCGAAATTTGAGTATTCTCCCATCATTAAAGCTCATATTTTGTATTGTAATAGTTACGCTGCGTTATAAGTTTGTCGCTCTATTAAGCTCAATACCCTGTGATGTGGAAAAAGATGGCTTCTCGGTCTAACTCGTTGGTCACCATGATTCAGTGGACTCTGCTGCCTACAAGCCAAATTAATTGTCAAGATCAGAGACCCGAACTAATCTATGAGCTGCAAATGTAATGGAAGAGTCTATTTCTTTGATTTCAAAGAGAACAAAAAAAAAAAAAAAAAAATAATAAATAAAACAACGAAACATATATCACAAAATGATCTGTAACATATGGAAGGAGCAAAAATTATACGCTTGAATCTGAAAGGATTTTTACTTCACCGGCTGCTTTCACGAGCCTTCAATAAAAAATAAATCTGCGAAGATTACACAATATCCTAAGCTTACTCTTTCAAGAGAGAATAACTTTTCAAGCAGCATTAAAAGAAAAAAAAAATGAAACAGAGGGTATAACAGAAGTGGACTTTCATTGTGACATTTATGAAATGAAATCTCTTCAAATTTCCCTGCTTTTTCTTTTTACTTCAGCATAATCGGCAGTGCAATTTTTGTACGTACCGAATTAATTCTGAGATCCCGAGTTTTTGTCATCCAAACTCATTCTAAGGCTTAAGGATTGCTATATTGAATCAGATTTATTAAAATAAATAAATGCAGTTAGCCGATCAAAAACTTATTTTCTGAACACGATTCAACGTCTGTGAAAGCTGACTCAATGCAAATTATCAATATAGCAAGGCCACACCATTGTCTATAAACTTAATGTGATGAGTGAACAGTACAAGTCTTTCAAATGTTAAGTTACGACCATGATTGGGGTATTAATACACTCCTTCGCCTCAGCCTTGGCCAGAATAAAATTTAATGTCCTTTTATCTTTGACGGAGGCGTAGGCCTGGGTCTACTGTGTTAAGGTGCTCTGGCCTTGTAAAGAGATTTGTAAGAACACCAAGGTGCTCTGGTCTTGTAAAGAGATTTGTAAGAACACCATTTGCTTTGATATGTGACTCTCTGAGCGTGATGGGCTTCCTCTGTTCTATATTTTAAGGTCTTAAAACTTGAATTTTCTTCCAGCCTTTTCAAATCTGATAACTTCTCGTACATTTGTTGATTTATTGAGTCCTCAATATTTTTCTTCCATGATTCTGAAGACGCTCGTCCATCTTCGATATGTTGCACTTCGGGATTCCTCGGGCGCCCGAATACTCCCATGTGACTATGTGGCGGATGCCGATGTCTACCGAAGATCAGGAGGAGAGAGATGAGAGGAGGAAGCGGACCGCAGCCTCGCGGACAACCAGCACGTTGTCTAGTCTACCACAGAGCAGGTACCAGAGATACAACACAGCAGAGGGAAAGTAAGTTCGGAACCAAACTACAAGAAGTGTTAGACTCAGCGAGTTTTGTGAAAAGGAAAATAATTCATCACGTCTACAAATCGTCCGTTAAAGTTAAAAAAATAATAATAATAGCGCAATGAGTTCAGGGCCTTTTGTTTTCGCTCATCGTTTCCATAAACTAGATATCATTTTTTGTGAATCCCTTTAAAAGAAAAGGTCCCTATCTATCCTACAGAATATACCACTTTAATTTTCGTTTTTATAATAATATCAAGCATAGCTTGCAATTCATTGTTTATCTAGACCACTTTACTTGTGCAAAGCGCAGAAAGAGAAAGAGATGGACAGAAAAAAGACACATAGAAGCCAGGACTGACAAAGAGATATTAAGAAAAAATGACACATAAGAACATGCATATAGATAGAGAGAGAGAGACTGACGGCTAGATTAGCACCGACTTAACTGCTGTCTGTTTAGGATTATCAAAAACCTATCTCTATCGATGCAAATTTGTAATCATAAATAACATGGCAAAACATACTTGGATGTAACGTTAATACACGTATCTCGCAATCTCTCAACTTTTGCTAGCACGATCTACGGAATGTGCCGCGAGAACATCGCCAGCCGCGGGTTGACGGTACCTTCCCACCCTCCCACACCGCAGCACTGCCACCTGCTGCCAACAAACATCGAGCTGTTTGAGGAGAGAGATTACATAGACCGCTGCCTCTTCCAGGACCACACAGGTGACAACTTCAACAAGATGATCATGCAGAACTTCTTCAAAGGTGAGGCAAAGCATTAGCTTTAGCAAATTACATTACTATGGTTATGAAAGACAACATCAAGGCGATAATCTAGGCTATTTTCTTTAAAAAAAAAAAAAAA